>JAODAL010008972.1:0-113825 GCA_025379985.1 Phyllomedusa bahiana
CCGGATTTGCGCTGCAGTACGGCTCCAATCCCTCCCAGTAACTTCGGTAATCCACAATTCTCATAGAGAACTATGGATTCCATCTCTCCTCCCCGCTCAGCGAATCCGCCGAGGGGGAAGAAAGTGACATGCACATTATTTACGGCGTGTACGCGCCGTGAATAATTAGTGTCTATGGGGCCGGCGAGCTGCCGGTCCCCTGCCCCCGCTGCACGGCTGCCGGCGTAATTGCGGGGCGAAATCCGTCCCCGCAATTACGTCGGCAATAAGCCGTTTGAACATTGCCTTACTCATCACTTACTACTACAAAGGCAGGTCAAAAATCCATTTTCCATGGGAGGCAAAAAAAAGCCCCAGAGCGACATGGGAGAAATTGCTAATGTGCAGAACACTGATGAATAATCGCTTAAACACCTACTATTCATGAGGGGATTGATAGATTAGTACATAATTGCGCACAAGTTTAAAGCTAGTTCACACCAGCATGCAGAAGAGCCGCAACACCATACAGGGGAGATTGTACAAGTGCAAAAATACTGGTAGACAACCACTCACACACGTATTATCAATGAGAGGTGGGAGGTGATTGTTAGTATTACATTTGCACATACATAAGGCTTCTATAGGGTGCCAGTTATATGATCGCATATGGTGCATCATGATGAATTACAATAACACAAAAACCCCTATAGATAGATAATAATCTTAATTATGTATCAACCACTTTGCCAACAGGTAGACTAATATCCTTTTTCCATCTATAATAAATAAAGTTTAGAATAAAATCTAACTTTTATTAGAAAGACTAATGTGAATAAAATGACAGACACTTCCTGTGTCAATATCTTTGATTAACCATAAAAACTGTCAAAATAGACTAGCAATGTAGTAAGACAGTAGTGAAATGTATTTGTAGTATACATTCACAATAACCACAGGAGGTAATTACTGTAGTAAAAGCAGACAAAAAGCCCCTCTGACATGTTTGGCTGGTGTAACCCTGGTACTAGTCCCCGCCGCCGCCCCCGATCGTTAGGGTCCTAAGCCACTACCAGTCACTAAGCTATCGGCTTAGCGGCTTAGGACCTTGGCGACGGCACCTTGGCGGGACTAACTGTATGTGCGTCCGCCGGACGCACATACAGTTAGATGCTTCAGCGGAGCAGAGAGCTCCGCAGAGTACTAGGAAGCCGCAGGCAGGATGCGGCTCTGTGCGCGCCGGAGTGCACGGGCGGTGTGCGCGTCATCACGCTGCCCGCGCGCGGCCTGGTGACGTCACGCCGCTGAAGAAAAGACCAGGAGCAGCGACAGCGGCAGGGAGCGAGGTCAGGTAAGTGCTGTCAGGGTATTACTTTTAATTAGCGCTATTCATGCTGGGGGCTATTATCTACTGTTATATGTGCAGGGAGGGGTGCTATTATCTATTGTTATATGTGCAGGGAGGGGGGCTATTATCTAATGTTATATGTGCAGGGAGGGATGCTATTATCTACTGTTATATGTGCAGGGAGAGCGCTATTATCTAATGTTATATGTGCAGGGAGGGGGGCTGTTATCTATTGTTATATGTGCAGGGAGGGATGCTATTATCTACTGTTATATGTGCAGGGAGGGGGGCTATTATCTACTATTATATGTGCAGGGAGGGGGGGCTATTATCTACTGTTATATGTGCAGGCAGGGATGCTTTTATCTACTGTTATATGTGCAGGGGACTATTATCTACTGTTATATGTGCAGGGAGGGGCTATTATCTACTGTTATATGTGCAGGGAGGGATGCTATTATCTACTGTTATATGTGCAGGGAGGGGGGCTATTATCTACTGTCATATGTGCAGGGAGGGGGGCTATTATCTACTGTTATTTGTGCAGGGAGGGGGGCTATTATCTACTATTATATGTGCAGGGAGGGGGGCTATTATCTACTTATATACGTGCAGGGAGGAGCTATAATCTACCTACATATGTGCTGTGAGGCCTATAAGCTACCTACATATGTGCTGTGAGGCCTATAAGCTACCTACATATGTGCTGTGAGGCCTATAAGCTACCTAAATATACACGTGCTGTGGGGCCTATAAGCTATCTATATACCTGCTGGGGGACCTAAACCTGCCTATATACCTGCTGGGGGACCTAAACCTGCCTATATACCTGCTGGGGGACCTAAACCTGCCTATATACCTACTGGGGGATCCATAACTTGCCTATATACCTACTGGGGGATCCATAACCTGCCCATATACCTGCTGGGGGATCCATAACCTGCCTATATACCTGCTGGGGGACATATAAACTACACACCTACCTACTGGGAGATATATAAAGTATATAACCACCTACTGGGGGGCGTATAACTTACTGGGGGACCCTTTTACCTTCACTGGGGGACACATAATTTACTGCGTTGTGAAGTCGCTAACAGTCGTTAAGCCGGTTGTTAAGGCCTCAGCTCAAGTCAGTTGATAATAGTTAGCAATCGACTCCGCGGACTCCAGTCGGTTGTTAAGCCGGTTGTTAAGGCCTCAAGTCGATTGTTAAGACCTTAGCAATCGACTCCGGGGACTACCTGGTACACCGGAAGAAGCTGGTCTCCAGAGAAACATGTTGGGGGGACTCTTTGTCAGCTTTTAATGCAATGACTACCATGCTGATTTACAGCCTATTGGTGACACACTTCGATCAAGTGAGCTGCCCAGGATATTTCAAGTGGCCAATATAAAATACTTTTACCCCATGCCCCATGTTTCACTCTATATCCTTATTAATACCCACTCCCCCTGATTGGATATCAGTGAGTGTTATTTCTCAAGTACCAATGGTCAAGTGCTCGCACAAGTTGGAGCCTACAGAGAAAGTTACTTTTTGTAGCTGAGCTGTGGCTAAAAAAAGGGTGAACCCAAACACCAGGGCCATTCCTAGGCTAAATTGCACTCAGGGCGAGGTGAAGAAATTTCACACCCCCCCCCCCCACTCTGTAAAATAATGCGCCACAATGCAACACAGTGCTTCACCTGATAACTGCCCCCTGTAGCAATGTAATACAAACCTGTAAACAGACAGTAGCCCCTGCAGCCAGATAGTTGCCTCTGCAGCCATGATAGTTGCCCCTGTAGCCATGTAATACCCCCCTGTAACCAGATAGTAGCCCCAGCAGCCATGATCTTTGCCCCTGTAGCCAGTTGCCCCTGTAGTCAGTTGTCCCTGTAGCCAGTTGCCCCTGTAGCCAATTTCCCCCCTTGTAGCCAGTGTCCCTCGGTAGCCAGTGTCCCCCTTATAGCCAGTTTGCCCCCCTTATAGCCAGTTTGCCCCCTGTAGCCAGTGCCCCCATGTAGCCAGTCCCCCTTGGAGCCCGTTGCCCTCTGTATCCAGTTGCGCCCTTGTAGCCACTGAGCCCCCCCTGTAGCCAGTGTCCCCTTTGTAGCCAGTGGCCCCCTGTAGCCAGTGGCTCCCTTGTAGTCCGTGGCCCCCTGTAGCCAGTGTCCCCCTTGTAGCCAGTGCCCCCTGTAGCCAGTGTCCCCCTTTTACCCGTTTGGGCCCCCTTTTGCCATGTCCCAAAAATGTGCCCGTGCCCCCCTTTTTAGCCATTTTTCCCCCTTGTTGCTAGTGTTCCCCGCAACCCCCTGTCCCCCGCTGTAGGGGCCCGTTGCCCCCCCGTAGCCAGTGCCCCCTTTCCAAATGTCCCCCCGGGAGCCAGGGGTCCCCCCCGGGAGCCTGTTGCCCCCTGTAGCCAGTGTCCCCAAATGTAAACCAAATGCCCCCTTTTTAGGGCCCGTTTCCCCCCCTTTTAGAAAATGTCCCCCGCAACCCAATTTTCCCCGTTGGGGAAAACCATTTTCCCCCGTAGGGCCCTTGCCCCCTGGGAGCCAATCCCCCTGTAGCCAAATGGGCCCCCCTGTTTGAGTGTCCCCCCTTTTAAACCAGTTGCCCCCCCGTAGCCAGTTGCCCCCTGGGACCATTGCCCCCTGTAGTCAGTGTCCCCCTGTAAAACCGTTCCCCCGTAGAAAAGTTTGCCCCCCCTTGTAGCCATTTCCCCCGTAGCCAGGGGCCCCCCCTGTACCCGTGCCCTACCTTTTTTGTCAGTGTTCCCCCCTTTTAAATCATGTCCCCCCCCATTGTAGCCATTGTCCCCCCCCCTTGGGACCAAATGTCCCCCCCCCTTGTAGCCAGTGCCCCCTTTAGCCGGGTTTCCCCCCCTTTTTTTTAAAAGCCAGGTTTTCCCCCCGGGAGCCCCCTTGCCCCCCCCGTAGGCCCGGCTCCCCCCGTAAAACCAAAATGTCCCCTCTGTGGCCTGTGTTCCCCTTGTTTTGCCAGTGTCCCCGGGGAGCCGGGGTCCCCCCCTGTTTTCCAGTGTCCCCCCCTGTAAAAGGCCCGTTTCCCCCCCCGTAGGGCCCTGCCCCCCCCTGCAGCCCAAAGTCCCCCCCTTTGCCAGTTTGGCCCCCCTTGTAGCCAGTGTCCCCCCTTGAGCCAGTGTCCCCTGTAGCTTTCCCCGACTGTAACCCCGGGGCCCCCGGCAGGCCTGTCCCCCTGAGCCAAGTTTCCCCCTTGTTTCGGTCCCCATTTTTTCCCCCCCCCCCCCCCCCCCCCCCCCAACCCCCCCCCCCCCACCTTTTTAAACCCTTTTCCCCCTTGTAGCCCGGGGGCCCCCTGTAAACCGGTGGCCCCCCCTAGCGTGTCCCCCCTGGGAAACCAAATTTTCCCCCCCGTAGCCAGGTCCCCCCCTGTTGCCCGTTGTCCCCCCCTGTTGGGGCCCTTTTTGCCCCCCCTTTTGGCCAGTTTGGCCCCCCCTTGTAAACCGGTGGCCCCCCCTTTTACCCGGGGGCCCCCTGTAAACCATTGGCCCCCCTTTTAACCGTGCCCCCTGTAGCCAGTGGGCCCCCCTTTTAGCCAGTAGTCCCCCCGTAGCCCGTGGGCCCCTTTTTAGCCACCTTTTGCCCCCCTTTTTTAGCCCCTTTTCCCCCCCTTGTAGCCATTTGCCCCCCCTTGTAGCCCGTGTCCCCCCCTTTTACCATGCCCCCCTTGTAGCCAGTTTCCCCTCTTGTACCAATTTTCCCCCCTTGTAGCCCTTTGACCCCCTTGTAGCCTGTTTTCCCCCCCCTTGGTTTGCCAGTGTCCCCCTTTTAGCCAGTTGGGCCCCTGTTTGGGCCCGGGTTTCCCCCGTAGCCAGTTTGCCCCCGTAGCCAGTTTTTCCCCCCTTTTTCCCCGTGCCCAACTGTAGCCAGAGGCCCCCCCTTGAAACCAGTTTGCCCCCCCCTTTTAGCCAGTTTCCCCCCTGTGTTAGTTGTCCCCGTAGGGCCCGTGTCCCCCCCTGTTGCCATGGCCCCCCTTGTAGCCCCTTTGGGCCCCCCCTTGGGAGACAATTTGGCCCCCCCCTTTTAGCCATTTGGCCCCCCCTTGAAAACCAGTGGGCCCCCCTTTTAACCATTTCCCCCCTTTTAGCCAAAATTTCCCCCCCCCTTGAACCCCGTTTGACCCCCTTGTAGCCAGTTTTTACCCCCCTTTTAGGGCCCCTTTTTTCCCCCCCTTTTTTGCCAAAAGGGCCCCCGTAAACCAGTGTCCCCCCCGTAGCCAGTGTCCCCCCGCAGGCCAAAGTCCCCCTGCAGCCAGTTGCCCCCGAGGCCCCCTTTCCCAATCGTAGCCGTTTTTCCCCCCCTTTTACCAGTTGCCCCCTGTTTTTAGTTTTTCCCCGTAAGCCATGTGCCCCCTGTAGCCGTGCCCCCCCCGTAGCCAGTGGGCACCCCCTGTAGCCCCTTCCCCCCCCCGTAAACCCATTTTTCCCTTGTAGCCAGTGGGCTCCCCCCGTAGCCCGTTTCCCCCTCTTTTAGCCCAAATTTTCCCCCCTTTCAGCCAAAGGGGCCCCCCTTTCAGCCAGTTCCCCCGCAGCCAGTGGCCCCCCCCCCCCGAGAGCCAAATGGGCCCCCCTGCAGCCGTTGCCCCTTGCCCCAAAACCCCCCCCCCCTTTTTCCCCCGTAAACCCCGTGTCCCCCCTTTTAAACCAGTTTTTTCCCCCCCCCCCCTTGAAACCCGTGTTCCCCCCTTTTAGCCAGTACCCCCTGTAAACAAGGATTTTTAAAAAAAAAAAATCTTACTTACCTTTCCAGGATCCCCTCAGGGGGGAGCCGGGATTCAGTGTAAACGGCCCTGGCGTCATCACCCGCTTAAACTCCTGGGGAAAAACAAAAGAGAGCCGAGAATGAAACGCGCAGGGGGGGTGGTGGGAAACCGTGCGCCCCCTGCGATGCTTTTCGTGTATGTGTCGGGGCCCGGCTGGGCCTTAGGGGCAGATACCCTACAGGGGAGGGAAACAGGAGGGGAGCGGTCCTTCCTTTTTATCCTCCCTGTACCGGGCTACAACTAAGTGTCTGTAGTCCAAACAGAGTCAGAGCCTAACCGGGTTTTTGGGGGCCCCCCGGGGCCCTGGGCGATGCCCGGCCTCTAGGGAAAGGGCCCCGCCAAACCCCCCCTTCTGTTTTAAAGAGGTGATTGGGTACCTATAATTAGGTGTTAATAAGGGTTATTTCTCTTGGACTAATGACCAGTTGCATATATAAATTGGAAATAGAAGTGGGAGAGCTAATTTGTGAATGGGCCCCTTTTGGGAATTAAAGGGGGGGGATTCAAGACCCTCTTTTGTTTTTAAGGGGAAATTTTCTTGGGTTTTTTATAATAAAGGGGGTCATTGAGTAAAGCACCACCCCAAAAAACAAAAAAGGGGACCTGAATTTTAGGAAAATGTAAAACCCCTTTTTTAAAATAAAAAAAACCCCAAAAACCCGTAGGCCGAAAAGGGGTTTTATTTAAAAATCTTTCCCCAATGGGTTTTTTAGGTAATTTTTAAATTTTCTTAAAAATTTTACAAATTTTTAAGTGGGGCAATTTTTAAAATGGGTTAAAAACTTTTCAACCCCCAATTTAAAACAATTACTTTAAAAAATTATTCTTGGGCTTTGGGAGCTCTTGCACAGTCTTCCAGATGAATTACGAGCTGATAAATTGGGCCAAAGCCCTCAAAAAGGAACTGCTCCAAATTCCCCGGGTTTTCCCCTTGAAAGGGCGGGGTTGCCCTTCGCTCTTTTTCCCCTTAATATTAGGCCTTCTTTCTGCACTCCTGGGGGATATCTATCCGGGAAGGGATGCTTGGAACCCGTCTGGAAAAGCTCAGGGCCATGGAAGTCCCCAAAAATGGAGTTTTTGGTTAGCCATTTCTGGGTAGTATGTGTCCCCATTACAATAAACATATACATTATGGGAGCCTTTAATAATTTGCAAAAACTTATGGGTGGGGATTATATTTTTTTTTTGGATACATAACTGTTTATGGGGGGGGGTGGAAGAAAAGGGGGGTACAGCACAATCTCCTGAAAAGGGAAACAGAGGACCAACCCTCAGATATTGGGCTTCAGCTGTGGCCTGTACCCCTGAGGATCATATTGTGCAGCCTGAACTCCATCCCCCTCCACCCTAAAAAGGTAAACACGGCAAGAATCATCTTAGGGGCGGGGGTAGAGTTTATTTGAGTCCCTTTCTTTTTAAAAAAAATGGCAATAAAGAGATGCCGGATTTTATTTAAGAAAGTGTTTTGTGTTGTTTAGTCTTTCTTTCTACCATTTTTTTCCAGTGTTAGTAATGGAGGTGTCTGATGGACACATCTACATTACAATCACTGGGGCTTTGTGTCAGCCAGCGGTGTTTTTGTTATCCCAAATGCACTAAAGGTACGAGGGAGAGCCAGGGGATCCCATCAAAAGAAACCCCTCAATGGAAATTCTTCCTTCTTGGGCAGCTGCAGGTTGGTATTTTTATGATAGGAAAGGTTCAATATCCATGCACCTTCCCATCCATAAATCGGGGCTTTAGAACTTTTATCGTGGTGGGAATTAAAAGGGAGGACCTCAAAAATTGTTTTTTCATTGTTTTTTAAAAAAACCAAAAAAACAATGGAAAAAAACGATTTGGGGGTCCCTTTCCCAATTTTCATGACCAGTCAAGGGAAAACTACAGTTGCAGCCTGATATTATCAAGATAGGAAGTTCCATGATTTTTGGGTCCTTACCATCCTAAAAATACCAGCCTGCAGCCTCCCCAGGAGCAGATCTTAACACCAGAGGGTCTGCTTCTGATGGTGGCCTTGCACTTTTCAGTTCCTCTGGTGCATTAGATATTGGGGAAATAATGACATGGGGCTGGGGGGGGGGTGACAAAAACACCACACTGAAGCCAGCACCATTTAACAATGAAAACGCTGCCCCGACCCATTGTTATAGGTAATCCAACTAATTAATGTATTCCAAAGTATCACCAACAGCAAATAGTCTTCTATGGAGCCTCCTCCTGGATCACTATTATCAGCACAAAAACAATTAGAGACTATTAAATCATTTCTTTCATTTCTTTATTTATGTCTCACAAATGTCCATCAAACTTTACAAAGCTTGAGAAAGAGGGGTTAACCCCTTCAAAACATCACAGTCAGGTATGCATCTCACTCACAGGCATCTCCTCGCTATTGCTGATGGAACATACTAAGATTTCATAAGCTGAACGATTGATTCTACAGCTACAAAACATAAGTATACTGTACCACAGCTTTAGTCTATGGATTTTAGATGTGGAAAATGTGTCGAGTTTGATGGACATTTTGTGAGACATAAATAAATGAAAGAAATGATTTAATAGTCTCTAATTGTTTTTGGTCGCAGACCCTCCATTCAAACCTCAAAAAAAGGTTAAAAGAAATACTGACATAACAGAAAAAAAACAATTTACTTTAAATCAAAACTCCCCAACTACATCCCTCATTGACCATTTTATTAACTAAATAGATCCAACGCTGGTCCGACATAGTCCATGCACACATATAAAGGCAGTGACCAGGAAAGCTGTGTGACGCCACATCCCCCAGAGAAAACCATTTACCAATTAGTGGGAAAGCTAGGTATATGTTGTGTGGGATATAGCATCAACTAGATTACCTGGAGGCTGCATACGCTATGTATGGACTATAAAGTTGTGAACTATAAAGTTTTTGTTCCTCAGGAAAGGTCCTATGAACCAATGGAGGACATCAAAGCTGCAGCTCTTACGGCAGATTTTTTCTCCTCCATAGCTTTATGAAGAAGGGGAGAAAAGGGTGAAGTAATGCGATATTCACCTGTCATGGCCACTTCTGCTTCCTCTCCTGCTTGCCACTAAAGCATCACTGCTCCAACAGGCCATCTTACTTGCTGCCACTGTCTTTCTCCTGAGATCTTTGGAGCTGACTCTGGTGCATAAACCTACTCTGGAGCTCTTTTCCTTTTCAGCCAAAGTCCTTTTGCTTTAGGCTACTTATAGACAACATCTGTGTAAAATCTGCCCTGACCAAGAAAACTCTGTCCTTCCGTGACCTTCAGTCCATCTACCCTTAAAAGTGAACTCTGCCTGCCATAACCTCAACCTATCTAAAATTCTCATCTTTTGCTTTGGTTCTCTGATTTATAATCTACCAACGTCACTATCAGAGATTACTCTAAGGCCTCGTTCACACGGCTTATTTGTCCGCGGATTGGCGCCGTACTCCGCGCCAGATTTGCGCTGCAGTACGGCGCCAATCCGTCGGAGTAATTACGGTAATCCACCGTTCTCATTGAGAACAGTGGATTCCGTCGCTCCTTCCCGCTCGGTGAATCCGCCGGGCAGGGAGAAAGTGACATGCACATTATTTACGCCGCAGAGGCGCCATAGATAATGCATTGTCTATGGGGCCGGCGGGCTGCTCCCCCGCCGCGCTCCCGCCCCACCCGCGTCCCGCCCCTTATTCACGCCGGAATTGCGAGCGCAATCCGGCTCGCAAATTCGGCGTGAATAAGCTGTGTGAACGGGGCCTAATAGTAGCAACCTGGAATTTCCAGCAGCTATGTCAGATCCCTCTATAGGGATAAGAAATTAAAATATGGGAATCCCTTGAATTCTCCTCCCTAGTTTAGCCCTAATCCCAATCCATGTCAACATAAGGGATCCATATCATAATGGGTATGCCTCTTGTCAATATAATTAGTATCGTCAAACTATCTTAGGTCTTCCCCTCTGTGGGAAATCCTTAAAACTTTAAGGCTTCAGCCTGTTTAAGAATCTGTCCGGTATTTTATCGTCTTTTTAATGGTTTTGGGGGACAGTTATGTCCACGGTTTGCAGATTCTCCCATCCCCCTTAACTATTGACTAGCACACCTTCTGCCCAAAAATATCTATTTTAGTTATTATACAATCTGAGTTGTCTGCCTTCTTGAATCCTTACTTCCCGATGATACAATTACTCTAAGGCCGTGTTCACACGGCTTATTCCCGACGGATTTGTGCGCCGTATTGAGCGCACAAATCCGCCGTGAATAAGGGGCGGGGGCCGGAGCGGGGGCGGGGCGCCGCTCCCGGCCCCCATAGACATTTCATTGTTTTCGGGGCGTATGCGCCGAAAATTCTGTGCATGTCACTTTCTCCCCCCGCGGCAGATTTGCCGAGCGGGGAGGAGCGACGGAATCCACTGTTCTCTATGAGAGCAGTGGATTACCGTAATTGCTGCGCGGATTGGCGCCGTACTGAAGCGCAAAATCCGGTGCGCAGTACGGGGGCCAATCCGCGGCAGAATAAGCCGTGTGAACGGGGCCTAAGAGTACAGCCACACAACAAGTAAAAGTCACTCGTCGGATTCTGCCATTGAAAATCACGTTATCCAACGCCATTTTCAACGAGTATTTCACGCTATTGCATGTAAATTTGGGGTCTTTTTTTACTTGCAGTTTACAGTCAGAAATGAGTCCCATTCATTCCTATGTGGTTTTAAATGCGTTAAAATCCACATACAAATGTTTGGGATGCGCTTTACAGAAGGTTTTGAGCCATCCCCATTGCCATCAATAGTAAATTTCCACACTTTTTCCGCATTGAAAATGACCAAGTTCTAAGTTTACACTGAAAAACGGACCAGCGAAAATATGCATTGTATGAAATGCAACATATATTTTCTATTGAGGTAAATGGGAATAGTTTAGGTTTTAGACGAGTATTTCAAGTTGGGATCCGCGTAGATTCCTACTTGAAATACTCATGGTGTGGCTTTATACAGCCTACATTTTCCATGATGCCTCCTGACAAGTCTGAGATGAGAATAACTCACTAGGGATTAAGAAAAATGTTTCTGCTGCAATATTTGCAAATTTGTGTTACAAACTAGGTCAGTAATCATAATTGTAATAATTGTAGTATTTGAAATTGTATGATAACATTAATGTATATTTAACTGTAGGAAAAGGTGACCTGATTGGCTGTGATGTTTCTTTTGAGGACACAGTGATTAAAGCAAATGCAGACGTGAAAGGCTTGACATATTGTGACCTTCAGGTGATCAGTCTTAAGGGACTTCGTGACACGCTATCACTCTACCCAGAATATGCATATAAATTCACAAGTCAGATCACACAACAGCTCAGTTACAACTTGGGAAGCAGCAGATGTGAGCCTGAGGTGAGTAACAACAGGCAGCATAACAAACAAAATAATGGTAATATCTATTAAAGTGGACTTCATGTTATGAGACAAGATACCATCAAGCAGATTTCCAATATTCTTAAAGTGTTTCTGAAATCACTGAAGAATTTACAGTATATATATTACATAGTTAGTCTGGTTGAAAAAAAGACACATGTCCATCAAGTTCAACCAAGGGTGAGGAAAATGTGGGTGAAGGGAGAGAGATATATCTTGAGCCCACAAATGACAATGATTCAGCTACAAAAGGTTCTAGTATTGAAGGTTTCTAAGAACAGAAGTTGTGATTTTTTTAGGATTTAATTGATTTATTGTACAAAAACAGAACATGTCAGTTGGTTTATGCTGACCTGTCTGAGAGCAGGATATGAGAGAGGGTGAGAAGTTGAGCTCTGTGATACAGTTGTGCTCCAAAGTTTACATACCCCGGCAGAATTTTTCAGAGAATATGAATGATAATAAAAAAACTTTTTTTCCACTCATGATTAGTGGTTGGGTGAAGCCATTTATTGTCAAACTTCTGTGTTTTCTCTTTTTAAATCATAATGACAACCAAAAACATCCAAATTACCCTGATCAAAAGTTCACATACCCCAGTTCTTAATACCGTGTATTGCCCCCTCTAACATCAATAACAGCTTGAAGTCTTTTGTGGTAGTTGTGGATGAGGCTCTTTATTTTCTCAGATGGTAAAGCTGCCCATTCTTCTTGGCAAAAAGCCTTCAGTTCCTGTAAATTCCTGGGCGGTCTTGCATGAACTGTGCTTTGCTTGAGATCTCCCCAGAGTGGCTCAATGATACTGAGGTTCGGAGACTGAGATGGCCACTCCAGAACCTTCACTTTGTTCTGCTGTAGCCAGTGACAGGTCGACTTGGCCTTGTGTTTTGGATCGTTGTCATGTTGGAACGTCCAAGAACGCCCCATGTGCAGCTGATGAGTGTAAATTAGCCTCCGGTATTTGCTGATAACGTGCTGCATTCATATTTCCTTCAACTTTGACCAAGTTTCCTGTGCCTTTGTAGTTCACACATCCCCAAAACATCAGCGATCCACCTCCGTGCTTTACAGTAGGACTGGTGTTCCTATCATCATAGGCCTTGTTAACATCTCTCCAAACGTAACGTTCATGGTTGTGGCCAAAAAGTTTGATTTTGGTCTCATCACTCCAAATTACCTTGTTCCAGAAGTTTTGAGGCTTGTCTATATGCTGTTTGGCATATTGTAGGCAAGATACTTTGTGGCATTTGCGCAGTAAAGGGTTTCTTCTGGTGACTCGACCATGCAGCCCGTTTTGTTTCAAGTGCCTCCTTATTGTGCATCTTGAAACAGCCACACTGCTAGTTTTCAGAGAGTCCTGTATTTCAGCTGATGTTATTTGTGGGTTTTTCTTTGCATCCTGAACAATGTTCCTGGCAGTTGTGGCCAAAATTTTTGTTGGTCTACCCCCAAAGGTTTTTGGTTTTTAAAGAGCCATGATTTCCTTTTTTTAAATCAAATTTTAAAAACACTCTGACTGGCATATCAATTCCTTGTACTTTTTGTATCCCTTTCCGTTTTATACTTTCGAACCTTTTCCCATAGATTTTTGACAATTCTTTTGTTTTCCCCCCATGACCCCCCAACCCAAAAAATCAGGGGGCTGGATGAAATATGCAAGAAACTCACTCAGCTTTTATGCACACACTGATTACAAGGAAAAAGGTCTCAGGTGAGGATGTTACTTTTAGTAACCATTGAAATCTATTTGTTTCAACTTCTGTGCATGTTATGAGGCCAAAACCACCAGGGTATGTGAACTTTTGATCAGGGTCATTTGGATGTTTTTGTCATTATGATTAAAAAAAAAGAAAACACAGTAGTTTGACAATAAAAAACTTTCCCCAACACTAACTAGATGAAAAATTTTTTGTGTTATCATTCTACCTAAAAAAAAGGCCAAAAAAAAAAAATTCTGCTGGGTAATTTAATTTTTTGAGCAAACATATATGGGTTTTGAGAGGAAAAAGCAGACTCTGTTATAATGGGATTTATGAACGGGGAAAAGAATTGAGCCGTGATATATAGGTTTAAAATGAAGGGGAAGAGAAGCTGAATCTGTGATATATAGGGTTAAATTGGGAGAGAAGCTGACCTGTGATATATAGGGTTTTATATGAAGAAAAGAAACTAGATCTGTGTATAAAAGGTATATGAAAGGAAGAGAAGCTGAGATCTGTGATATATAGGGTTATATATAGAGGAAGAAGCTGAGATCTGGATATATAGGGTTTTACATGTTTTGGGGAGAAACTGAGCTCTGTGTATTATTTTAATGATAGAGGAAAGAACTGACTCTGTGAGATATAGGTTACATGTTTGAGGGAGAAGCTGACTCTTGATATATAGGGTTATATTGTAGTATTGAGCTGTAAAAAAAGCCCCCAAATTCGAAGGTTCCAGCCCCTTTATCTCTGATGTAAAAGCCCCTTGGGGCAGTACACACTATCCCAATATTCAGGTATATTTATTGTGCACAAACTAACAAAAACAAAATCATAAAATTTTTGCATCAAAAAAACATTAAAACCCTAAAAAACCTACCGTTTCGCACCCTCTAGTGTGCTTCATCAGGAGAAAAAATCACACGTTTAAGCACGTAGAGGGGCCCCGGGGAAACGCTTTGATTTTTTTTGGGTTTTTTAAAGTTTTTTTGCATCAAAAATTTATTTTTTGTTTTATTAAGTTTTTTGCACAATAAAATACCTTTAAATTAGGGATAGTGTGTCTGTCATAGGACTTATACATCAAGGGTAAGCCCTTTGGAATCCTTCGAATTGGGAGTTTTTTACAGCCAATACTCAAATTTTTAAACTCGGTTTTTTTGTGGAGGAAAGAAGGGGTCGAAGTGGGCCCCAGCCCTATATTGGAGATAATATTTCCCCAAAAGTTTTACCTTTTTTTAGTACAACTTGCTCAGGTGAGCAAAATATATGTTTTATTTTGAATTTTACTTCTAAATATACTACAATTGGCGGCGCCTTTTTGTCCCCCCTTTTCCCCTTTTTCTCCTTCCTAGAGGGATACTACACAAAATTTCTTTTTATAGGGTTTAGATAGGGGAGAGAAGCGGCTTATCATAAAAAGGTTATATGATAGAAGAAAGGGGGTAAGCTCTAGATATTAGGATTATAAGTAGAGGGGAGAACTAGCTCTAGATAATGGTTTTATATAGAGGGGAGAAATGAGCTCTGTGATTATAGGGGCTATATGAGGGAAAAAAGTGAGCTCTGTGATAATAGGGTTTATGATAGAGGGGAGAGGATGAGCTCTGTGATAATATAGGGTTAATGTGGGGGAGAAGCTGACTCTATTAAATAGGGGGTTTTATGATAAAGAAAGGACTAGCTCTTTGATATATAGGGTTATAAGATAGAGGAAGAAGCTGAACTTTTATAATAGGGGATAGATAGAGGGGGAAAAAGCTGAGCTCGTGATAATAGGGGGAATATAGGAGAGAAGCTGAGCTCGTGATATTAGGGGTTTTAAGAAGAGAGAGAAGCTGACTCTGTGACATATAGGGGGCATATGATAGAGGAAAAGCTGAGCTCGTGGGTAAAAGGTTTTTTAGATAAAAAAGGAGCTGAGCTCTAGAATATAGGTTATATAAGAGGAAGAAGGGGAAATCTATGAATATAGGGGTTTTTGATAGAGGAGAGAACTGACTCTGTCTATATAGGATATGGGTAAGGAGAGAACGAACCTATATATATTGGTTAAATGAACAGGAGAGAACTCCCGTGTAATAGGGTTAATTATAGAGGAAGAAGCTGAAATCTGTGATATATAGGATTAGGACAAAGAAAAGCTGAGCTCGGATATATAGGGGGATATGACACGGAAAAACTAGCTCTGTGATAAAAGGGTTATAGGATAGAGGGAGAGAAGCTGAGCTCTGTGATATATAAGGTTATAAGATAGAGAAGCTGACCTTGATAAAGGTTCGGTGATTGATGCGAATTCTGGGGTTTAATAATATAAAAATCTTAAAAATAAAACTGAAACTTCTGCAGACCTCGCCCATATACAATAATTGACAGTTTGTTCTGTTCACACACTGATACAAGTAGGACTTCCACTGTCTTTTAAGATGGAATTTCCCTGCTTTTTACCTGCTTTTTTCTGTTCCAAATCATATAAAGCTATATATCACAAAGCTCAGCTTCTCTTCCCGATATATCCCTTTAGTCATTCCAAACCAAAATGATAGGTATACTTTAGCAGAAATTTGGTCTTGTATGGATGCTTTCACACAGCAGTTTCTGGCACTGAAATAGTCAACACCAAACTAGTGTTGTTTCCCTATGGAGAGTCCGTGCTTGTAAGTGCGGAATTCAGACAAGGTAACAACACTTAATTTCCTAGTTAGATTTTCAGCCTCCTATAACAGGCAGCGCGGAACACACTTCAAGGAATTGACATGTCAACATTTTGTCGGCACTTACAATCCACACCGGAAATAAGCAAGTAAAATCAGATTTTACAAAGAACTCAATGGGAGGTATTTTACAGAGGTTTTTTTTTGGGAGTGAATAGTGGACTACTCTTCCTCCTCCCCCCCCCCCCAAAAAAAAAGTATAAAAAACCACCATGTGAACGTACCCTAAGGCTATGTTCACACGGCTTATTTGAGGGGTGTAATTACCCCCCGCAATTAGGGGGTGTGGACGGGGGCGGGGGTGGGAGCGGGGGGGCCGGCACTTCACCAGCCCATAGACTTTCATTACCAGCAGCGCGTATATGCCGCTGGTACTTGACATGTCACTGATCTCCCGCCGCGGCGGATTCGCCGAGCAGGGAGAGGAGACATAATCCATCGTTCTCTATGAGACCTGTGGATTACCGTAATGACTGGGACGTATTCCAGCCATAATTCGCGCACTATGGCGCGTAATTACGGCCTGAAATACGTCCAATTTTAAGCCGTGTGAACATAGCCTAACAGCAATGACATGAGTACGGTAAACAAGTCACCACTGCAGCCAGCAACTTGTAACTGGCCACAGTGGTGACTTGTTGACCTCATTCACGTCATGGCTACGGCCAGTAATTGGCTGCAGTGTTTTTGTGTCAAGGCATCATTGAAAAGGGATTAGTGAAATGGTAATTTAATAAGAGGCAAGGTGAGTATCTGAAGCATTCAACAATAAGAGGAATGCATTTTAATTAACCAGAGATGAAGCTAAAGAGGGTAATTTAGAATACTCTAGAGTTACCGAGATTAATTTTTAAAGAGGATCTGTCAGGTCTACTGACAGCTTGGTTTTAGTAAATAATTTTGCTCATAAAATAACAATGCTGCAAATCTCTTTTTTTAGGACTCTGCATTGTATCTTTCTGCTGTTATTCCTCCTGGAAGTATGTGAATAATTGACAACTGTGTTTTGTCATTCTCCTTGCCAATCAGATGCGTTCCTATACAGTCTGACACTGGCAGTGCTCATTAGACAGCAGCAGTGGTTATGATTATACCCTAAGGGGCCGTTCACACGGCGTTTTTGGATAAGATTTGGATCCGTTTTGGATCCGAAAATCGCATCCAAAGACGCAGCGGCGATCGGATCCTAAACGGATCCAACATGTATCCAACATACAGCTGCGTATTTGGATGCGTGTTGGATGCAGCAGGATCGTACCTTATACAGGCAGTCCCCGGGTTACGAATGGCATAGGGACTGTAGGTTTATTCTTAAGTTGAATTTGTATGTAAGTCGGAACAGGTATATTTATTAAATGTAACCCTCCAAAATTTTTTTCAAAAAATGTTACTATTGCCCCTGTTAAGAAGATTTCACCTCATGTGCTGCTGTGGCATGCTGGAACTTGTCATTCCACAGCTTCTATCTGCTTTGGAACATAGAACTACAAGTGCCAGCATGCCCCATAAGTCTCCGTTTGTAACTAGGGGACAGATGTAAGTCAGAACGGTGTAAGTCGGGGGCTGCCTGTATTTTAAATAGGGCTCCTGCTGTATCTTTCGGATCAAGAACTGACATGTCAAGTCTTGGAACGGATCTGGAAGATGGATCCGAAAGACGCATTGAGACATGCATCGGCGATCACTTGTGTGAATGCCGGTGCATGTTTCAAAGTAAAAGCAATGTAAATCACATTGCACATTATTAGATACATGTTTGGGTCCATTTAGGGTCTGACAGACGGATCCAAACATGCATCTAAAAATATATGTACACATGGACTCAACATGTCGTGTAAACATTCCCTAAGATAGCATGGTAACACTCGGCTCTTAATTTATTAATACATTTCCAAGTGGAATAACAGAGGAATTGCACAAGGCAGAGTTCTAGTATGTATAGGTGAGCCAACACGTTCTCTTTAAAAGATATGTATTGTGCTCATTGTTTTGCAACCCCCACTTACTAATAATATTCCTATGGTGTCTAGAGTCGAATCCACATGCAACAGTCTCCCATGAAAGGTGGTCCAACAGAAGATGTGTCATCAATAATGAATGCTTCTCTGCTGACTCCAAAGTCATCTCCCAGGCTTCGACATTCTCCATCTAGGTTCTCAAATTACAGTTCAGAAAATAGGTCTCATGAAGTGACGCCCATGCACACACCTCGGAAAAACCGTGCTACTGAACTACAAATACCAATTATGCCTTGTACTAGGCCACCAGATCTAAGCCCAAGGTAAGGAGTCAGAAAATAGTTCCTATTTCTCATCTACCATTCAAGGGAAGGATGAATTCAAGACAGTCAGGGCTGTGTATAAAAATAGTTGTTGTTTTTTTAGCTTGGAAATTGTAGAAACAAATCTTGACAAAGACCTAAGAAGGTTTTAAACATTGCACATGTTTGAGTGATACAACTGTTTTGTTTTCAATACATTGATAGTAATATACAGTGGGGAAAAAATATTTAGTTAGCCACCAATTGTGCAAGTTCTCCCACTTAAAAAGATGAGAGAGGCCTGTAATTGGTGGAAAATAAGTATTTGGTCACCTACAAACAAGCAAGATTTCTGGCTCTCACTTACTTTGTATCTTCTTCTTTAAGGGTCTATTTTCGTACACTCATTACTGTAGGATAATGGCGCCTGTTTGAACTTATCAGTATAAAAGACACCTGTCCAAAACCTCAAAACCGTCACCCTGCATACCCCACTATGTTGATGACAAAGGAAGCTGTCGGGATGGACCCAGAAAACGAAATTGTAGTCTGCAACAGGATTGGAGACTGAATCCTGCAATAGACCAAGCAGCTTGGTGTGAAGAACATCAACTGTGGGAGCAATAATTAGAAAATGGAAGCCATTACAAGACCAATGATTAATTTCCTCCGATCTGGGCTCATACACATGATCTACCCTGTGAAGTCATATATGAATCACAAGAACGGTGAGCAAAATCCCAGAACCACACAGGGGGGACTAGTGAATGACCTGCAGAGACGCTGGGACCAATGTAACAAAGGCTACCATCCAGTAACACACTGCACCGCCGGGACTAGATTCCTGCAGTGCCGATGTGTCCCTTGGCTTGGAGCTAGTACATGTCCAGGGCCTAAACCATGAAGTTTGCTAGAGGAGATTTGGGATGATCCAGCAAGAGTATTGGGAGAAAGTCACAAGGTCAGTGAAACTAAGTAGAACTATTTGGTTTCAGAACAAACTCGTTGTGTTTGGGGTGAGAGAATGCTGAGTTGCATCCAAAGAACACCTACTACTGTGAAGCATGGGGGGGTGGCAACAACATGCTTTGGGGCTGTTATCTGCAAGGGACATAGGATATGACTGATACTGTTGTTATACGGTGAAAGAATGAATGGGGCCATGTATGGTGAGATTTTGAGTGCAAACTCCCATCAGCAAGGGCATGAAGATGAAAAACGTGGCTGGTCTTTCAAGCATGATAATGATCCCAAGCACACCACAGGGCATGAAGGAGTGGCTTCATAAGAAGCGATTTCAAGGGGAGGGGGGGGTCCTGGAGTGACCTAGCCAGTCATCCAGATTCACCCCCATAGAAAACCTTTGGAAGGGGAGTTGCGAAAGTCGTGTTGCCACAACGACTGCATGGAGGATGGGCCTAACATACCGCTGCAGTGTGTGCCACCTTGTGAAGACTTACGAAAAACGTTTGACCTTGTCATTGCCAACAAAGGATATATAACAATGTATTGAGATGAACTTTTGTTATTGACCAGATACTTATTTACCATCATAAATTTGCAAATAAATTCTTATCCAGGACAATGTGATTTTGGATTTGTTTTCTCATTTGGTCTTACAGTTGAGGCATACCTATGATGTCTATTACAGGCCTCATCTTTTTAAGTGGGAGAACTTGCACAATTGGTGGCTGACTAAATACTTTTTTTCCCCACTTTATTTAGCAATAGTGTTACAAATTGTTTCTCATAGTCCAAAAATATTAATTTTCCTCTATGAAGGTTTAGGGTACATCCAGACGATGAGTAAAATTTACTCCTCAGATTCTACCATTGAAAACCGTGCCCAACAACGCCATTTTCATCAAGTATTTTATGTGGATTTTAGGTTGTTTGTTTCTGTCGGATTCCACATCAGAAAACGAGTCCCATTCATCTGTATGGGGTTATGGGGTTTTGGACATTAATATGACATACAAATGTTTTGGGTGTGTTTTTTGACGCGGAATCTAATGGAAGAATGAATATGTTTTTTTTTTTTTTTTACTATAAATAAATCACCAAGAAAATCTTTTTTGAATGAACTACAATGGATATTTTCTATTGAGGTCAATGGGGATGATTTATTTTCGGTTTTAGACAAGTATTTCAAGTCATAATCCGCGTGGAGTGACTCCAGAATGCATTCATGCGTATACTTTGGTGAAAGCTATTTAATATGTAGGGCTTTACTAGAAAAAAACTCAGTCACGATTTAATGAACCCTTTAGGACATGCTGTGGATATAGAACATGCTATAGTGTGAAAGTGCTATGAGGGGGAAAGAAATATTTTAGCCTTGCAGTTATAATTGTGATTTTTTTTTGTCTTTCCTGGGTTTCCTGCAATTTCTGATACACAAAAGATATAGGAAGCTGCAACCTTAAAGAGATTGTCCGACTTCCCTTTTTTAAGTTTAACAATGGTGCAGAGGCTGAAAGAAACCGAAAACTCCAATACTCACCTCAATGCACATTTGTTCCAGTAATGCACCTCGTGGTTGTCACGAGTGGTCCCGCAGCCCCTCGCCCGGGCGCACTCGTGCTGCCGCCCGTCGGGTCCCGGCGGCAACTGCCGGTCCCACGGGTGGGTCCGGCTTCCCTTACCTTGTCTGCGCTCCGCGTCCCCTCCCGTCTCACTGGCCGGCGGTATGCGCATGCCCGCGCTTTAGGCGCTGTATGTCAGTTTGTGCAGCGCCCGGCTCTCGGGATTTAAAGGGCCAGTACGCCATTATTGGTAAAGGCTGCAGGTGACCATTATTTAACCTCCTTCCGGGTCACTTTGCGGACCTTTTAGTGCCGTACTGCCTTTACAAAGCGTCTTCTGGCCTCATTAGCCTGTTCTTCCGTTTATCCGAAACCTTTACGCTCTGCTTTCAGAGAAACTTTGCCGTCCGTGTCTGACCTCCTGGCCTGTACCGACTTCGCCTAGTTCTCACGATTTTGTACCACGCACTACTGTGTAGTTCTCTGCCGCAGCTAAGTCCATCCGCTTTGCGGCGGGCTCTGGTGTGTAAACCGGGTTCTACTTAGATCCGCCCCTGCGTTCGGCTTACACATCGCATTGCGGTGGTCCAGTGGATCCACTACCAGCATCCGTTACAGTAAAGATTTTTTCCGGGCCTATGGATCCCGCCAGGTACCTTTGCCCGGTGATCCGGATCTCCGGCGATAGTGGCTCAGCAGTCAAAACAACTTGCGCAACTAGACAAGCAGCTGAACCAGTTGTCGCCATGCTTGCAGCAGCTCTGGCTAACCAAACAGCCGCACCGAATCCTGCTCCTTGTGCGGACGGCCTCCGCCAGTACCCGGGACTTATAGCTGCGTTTTACACTACCGGGAACAAGTTTGAGGGGATCCAAACTGTGCAAGGGGATTTTTTACCCATTGGATCTAGCACAATGAGTTAATGGCTTGGTCAATTCCCACTGAACGTTCTAAGGTGGCCTTCTTGGTCAGCTACTAGTCCCGGGGAAGGCTCTAGCTATGGGCCACCCCTCTCTGGGACGGGGCAATCCCGGTGACGACGGCTACAGGTTTCCTCTACAGAGTTCCGCCTGTGTCTTCGAAGAAGCGGCACTGGGCATCCTGTGCAGAGACGCTCTACTGAATCTTCGCCCAGGGTGACTCTACGGTCGGCCGTCTACGCAGTTCGTTTTCGGACCCTTGGCGTCAGACACTGACTGGAACGAAGCCGCTCTATGTGCCACCTCAAAAAGGGCTGTCGAGCCAGACGTTAAGGGACGCCTAGGGCTAGAGAGATACACAGTCCTCCCTAAGCGAATGATTCCACTAGCCACTCGGATCGATGTTCGCTTCGCGAGCGGCAAGAGGAACTACGCAGGAACGTGATCTTGCGACCACGCCCGTTTGCCTCGCCGGGCTCCGGTCTTCAGGCTGCACTTCCTCTCCAACCAGTGAGAAACACATGCAGGTGGCGGGCACATCTGTGAAAGAACAGGAGCATGTCCCCGCCGTCACCGGCAGAGGGAAATTGTGCCTTTACTGTGCCCAGCACGGGATACACCTTTCGCAATGGTTGCCCGCTTCGCCACGCGGCCAGGGAATGCGCAACCTTTGGTTATGTCGGAGAGCGACGTCCCTAGGTTGTGAACATTCCTCGCACGCCTACTTACTATGGAGGTTGGAGGTCTCGTCTGGTTCGGCACTCGTTTTTCGTGTGCCCGCCTTTTAGACTATGGTTCCGCCGGGAACTTTATTCACGCCACCTGGTGTCCCCAGTATGCCTTCGGTGACGCGTATGGAGAAAGCCTTTGGTGATATCCTCCGTGAGAGGTGAGCTCCTTAGTTGAGGCCATTCGGTACGTGACCAAGCCATTTGTCCCTCGCCGTGGGGGGGCCATTACACAAGAGGAGATCACCTTTTACCGTCATACCTCGGTCGTCCTCAGCGGTCCTCTTGGGCTTCTGTGGCTACTGTCATGGCCATCCCGACCTCGTCTGGGAAAAAGGGGAGGTTTCTGCGCTGGGGTTCCGACTGCCAGAGTCGCCTCTGTCTCTCAGTTCGCGGCCAGTCCGGGCCATTCCTCCTAACAGTCTTATACAGGTTCCTGCCAAGGTAATTCCGCTGAATACTGGGACTACGCGGGACGTATTTCAGAGAAACAGGCGTAACCCTTCCTCCTCATCGCCCTATGACTGTCCATTGACCTCCTTCCTGGGACCATATGACTCACCCTAGTCTCCTGGGGTAGAGATTAACCGTTGTCTAGACCAGAGATCAGGCCATGTCGGGGTCTATATCGTGAGAATACTGCAAAAGGGTTTTATACGCCAAGTCCTCTTCACCACGCCGGAGCTGGTTATTTTCTTTTTTATTTTATCTTTATGTACAGAAGAAGGATGGTTCTCTCCGTCTTTGCTCGACTACCGGGGCCTGAACCTGATTACCGTGAAAAAACCGGTATCAGTTGCAGTAAATTAAAAGAACTCTTTGGACCGTCTACAGGGAGCCAAGGTTTTCTCAGAAATTTGGACCTGCGGGGGCATACAACCTCATCAGGATCCGTGAGGGAATGAGATGGAAGACGGCGTTTAATACACCGCGACGGGTCAATGTTGAGTATCTAGTAATGCCAATTCGGTCTGTGCATTTCTCCTGACTGTCTTTCAGTAGTTGTATAATGTACATCTTCAGGGACATGCTCACACGAAGTGTCATCGTTTACCTGGACGGACATCTTGGTTTTCTCCCCTGACCTCCGGACCCATCTATCACAGGTGCGCCTAGTCCCTGCAAGCCTTCGCAGCAAACCGCCTGTAGCCAAATTAGAAGAAATGCGTGATTTCCATCAATCCAGTCTGCCTTTTAATCCGGTTTACATCGTCTCGACCGAGGCCTGCCAAATGGACCCACTAAGCTGTCTGCTATCCTGCAATGCCACAGACCTGTTGGACTCCGAGCATACAATGTTTTTTGGGCTTGCCAAATTACTATCGGCAGTTTTTATCCCACTTCTCTACACTGGTGGCTCCTATTGTGCTCTCACCAGGAAGAAAGCTAATCCATATGTTGGCCACCAGCGGGCCGAATGTAGCCTTCTCGGATTTGAATAAGTCAGCCCTTTGCTTCCGCTACCTATTTTGTCACGCCCTCGACCCTGAGGAGAGAAGCCTTTCTCCTGGAGGTGGATGCATCTTCGGTGGGGGCCGGAGCTGTCCTTACTCAAAAAGGGTCCCTCCCAAGGGTGAAAAAACCATCACCTGAGGGTTTCTTCTCCAAGACATTCTCGTCGGCTGAGTGGAAACTATGCTGTTGGGGACCGAGAAGTTTCTCGTATCAAGATGGCCTTGGAGAGTGGCGGCATCTCCTGGAGGGAGCTCGTCATCCTTTTGAGGGTATCATACGGATCACAAAAAACTTCAGTATTCCAGTCGGCCAGATCCTCATCTCGGCAAGCACGGGGTCTTCTTTTTTTTTTCAAGACTTGAACTTCCGGATCCATTTTCGCCAGCCGAAAAGAACATCAGGGCAGATGCTCTTCTCGCGCATCTGACATCACTGGAGAGAGCGCAGCCCCACAATTTATACCTCCGGAACGCCTGATCAAGCAGACTGTCCTCCTTCGGCAGATACCCCTGGCAAGACTACCGTATCGGCCGTTGCTGCGCAGGACGAATACTGAATTGGGGACATTGCTATTTGATGCAGGACCATCCTGGGGCACGAGATTCGTTCCAATTGATCGCTCGGTGCTACTGGTGGCCAGGGCTGGCTAATGATATTAAGGACTTCGTGGATGCCTGTGCTACTTGTGCTCGGAATAAGGTAACCCGCACAGGTCCTTCCGGGCTGTGCGGACCCCTGCCTATGCCCAGTACTCCCATGGTCCCATTGTGGCGAGGGATTTCATCACGATCTTCCATCCTCTTCAGGTAAAACCGTGATCCTGGGTCATTAAGGATAGGTTTTCTAATGATGTCGCACTTCGTCCACTGTCCGGGTTACCTTACGCACCACGTCGTGCCTCCCTTTTTCTTTATTCCGTGTTCGCCTGCACGGTCTGCACTAGCACAACGTTTTGATCGTGGGGGTGCAGTTCGTGTCCAAGTTTCTGGCGCGCACTCTGCTCCCGTTTGCAGGTGAAGTTAGATTTTCTTCGTCTTACATCCGGAATCTAACAGGACAGGTAGAGGGTCAATCAGATTCTGGGCAGCTACTTACGTCATTTTGTTTCTGCAGCCTGGATGATTGGGCCAACCCTCCTACCTGGGCTGAAATTTTCATGCAACTCGTTGGAACTCAGGGGTTCAGGCGCGTCTCCCTTCTTTATTGTTTATGGCCGGCATCACACCCTCCTCTCCCCCTGCCCTCCTCCCTCGAGGTTCCCTCTGTAGCGGCCCTTGGTCCACGACTTATCTGGCAGTTGGGGAGCAGAATCGTCGTCCCTGCGGCGTGATGCTGCCTGATGGAAGGCTCAGGCAGACAGAAAAAGGATGACAGGCCTCCAACCTTGTCCGGGAGACAAGGTCTGGATGTCCGCCAAATATGTCCAGGTTTTAACAAATCCCAGTACAAGCTGGTGTCCGCGCTTCCTTGGGCCCTTTGAATTCCTGAGCCGAATTTAATCAAGTAGCATATAAGCTCCGACTTCCCACCCACAATGCGGATCCCAAATTTTTTCATGTATCCCTCCTGAAGCCCGTCGTGTTGAACCGCTTCTCCAGAAAAGTTGCCCGTCTCTGAGGCTGTAGCCTCCACATATTTGCGGTCCAAAGAGATCTTGGGAACTATGAAGTCAGTTGGGGAGTAACAACAGGCAATTCCTGGTTGGTGGATTGGGAGGATTCGGTACCGGAGGGAGAGATCATGGGAGCCTAGAAGAATATCCTGTACCGATGGTTCTCGTGTTGAGGGTTACATCCTGACCAGAAAGAGGAGGAGGCCTAAGGGGGGGGGGGTACTGTCACGAGTGGGCCCGCAGCCCCTCGGCCCGGGCTGCCGGGAGCACTCGTGCTTGAGCCGCCGTTGGCGTCACGGCGGCAACTGCCGGGTCCCACGGGTTCGGGTCCCGGTCTTCCCACTTACCTGTACTGCGCTCCCGCCGTCCTCCCTCGTTCCTCCTGGGACCGGACGGTATGCGCTGCCGCGCCTTTGGCGCGCGCGCGCTGCTCTCGGAGATTTAATGGGCCAGTAGCCCATTATTGGTAAGGCTGTGCAGGGGGACCCTATTAACCTCCTTCCTTCGGGTCACCTTTGCCGGATCTTTAGTGCCGTACTGCCTTTAGAGCAAGCAGTTCTTCTGCCTTCATAGCCTGTCTTCCGTTTGTAACCGAACCTTTACGTTCCTGCTTCTCGACCACGAACCTTTGCCGCCTGTCCTAAACCTCCTGCCTTGTCCCCAGACTACGCCTACGATCTCACGATTTTGTACCCACGCAACTGCCTTGGCTGCACCGCAAAGCAAGTCACGCCAGTGGCGCGACCCTGGTGTTCTCCGCCGCAGCTAGTCCATCCCGCTTGTGCGGGCGGGCTCTGGTGAAAAACCGGGGTTTCTTACTTAGATTCCGCCCCCTGGTACGGCTTTACTCCATGCTTGTCGGTGGTCCAGTGGATCCACTACCAGACTCGTTACACTGTGTTCTCTTTTGGTCAAGTCTTTAGTTGTCTTGGGCTTGGACCAAACAGAACGTCAGTGCTGAAGACTCCAATTGGCTGTAGCAGACACATTAGGCTATGTTAACACGGCGACTTTCAGGACATATTTCAGGGCGTAATTGCGCTGCAATGCGCCCCGAATAGTCCTGTAAATTATGTTCATCATTGCTTATAGAGAGGCAAATTTACCTGCTGTCTTCCCCTGCGCGGCTTATTGAACACCGGTGAAAATAAGTGACATGCCACCTCTTTCCAGCGTATACGTGGCAGGGATAATGAAAGTGAATGGAGCCCCCACCCTCCTGCGCTTTAGAAGAATGTGCTGATCAGCATGTTCTTCTAAACTCACAGCGTCTTGCGCCGCACACAGGTACGTGCCGCAACACGCCATGTGAACATACCCTTATACTGCCTGGTGTCACCATTCGGAGCCTTGACTTCTGAACAATGACTTCAGCCAGTGGAACGATTCATTCTGCCGGAGGCAAAAGACAGCAGTAGACTGCTGAGTTACGAGGTTAATATGGGAGTTTTTATTTTCTTCCAGCCTTTGCACCATAGTTAAATGGAATCTATCGCCATGTATCAGATACTGATACATATTTTTTTCTTTTAACAGCATTAGGAGAGCTCCTTTACAGCAGCTACACTGGCAAAGGCGCCTGTGAACAGGAGCAGACCCACTGACTTCTAGGCATGCCTTGTTACCTGGGAGGAAGTCAGTGTGCAGGGAGGGGGAGCTGTGACATCTCCTATTGTGAATAGTGGATTCTTTCTTATCTACACATTGGTGTCAACTTTTAGTGTAATCTGCCTGTGATGATAATGAGAAGACTGCTGAAAAGTTTTCTCTAAAGAACAAGAAGTGTTAGACTATTATAAGGGCTAGTGGCTAAAGTGAAAGCTGGAGGACTTTAGTATTAAAAAAAATATGGATAGTGACATGGAAATTTAAAAAGCACCACCAAAAATACTTAATAAATGTGTTTAACATAAACTCATTTTCTAATGACACATTCCCTTCAAACGAAAAAAAAGGGGAGTTGGACAACCACATTAAAGGGTGGGTGATAAACGTATGATTGCTGGGGGCTCTACCAATCACTAGAATGGACATCTCACGTTCCTTCTTACCAAATGACTGTGGTGAGAGGGAGTTTGAATGGATCATGTGTGTTACATTCAAAGTCCATGACACAGATAAGTGTAGCACTCCCAACTGAACCCAAGATTCATTTTATATCCCAGACTTTAGCTACGCAATGGGAGTATTGGGTAAATACCACTTTTCACTTTGGATGTGCTGCCATATTTTCTCTATTTGGGCTAGGAGTATGGACTGGACTCAGGAGCTGAACTTTCTCTATAAGGGTATGTTCACACAGTGTATTGCAATACGCTGGGTGCTTTGGAAGCACGCGCTGATCAGCTGACATGCGTTTTTCGCAGTGCGTAATCGCCGCGAACAATTGAAATGTCAATTCTCCCCCGCGCATACAATACGATCGTATTGTATGTGCGGGGAGACTACGCGTAACCAATAGCTCTCTATGAGAGGTATGGATTACCGTAATTGCATCGTGCATTTCGCCACGTATAAAGTGCAATACGTGGCGAAATGCGCGCCAAAATAAGCCGTGTGAACATACCCTAAATGATAAATGCCTGCTGTTAATTCCAGCTGACACCTGTTGTCAATAGAAGTAATCATACAGTGGTGGCCAAAAGTATTGGCACCCCTGCAATTCTGTCAGATAATACTCAGTTTCTTTCTGAAAATTATTGCAATCACAAATGCTTTGGTATTATTATCTTCATTTAATTTGTCTTCAATGGAAAACCACAAAAAGAATTGTCATAAAGCCGAATTGGACATAATTCCACACCAAACATAAAAAGGGGGTGGACAAAAGTATTGGCACTGTTTGAAAAATCATGTGATGCTTCTCTAATTTGTGTAATTAACAGCACCTGCAACTTACCTGTGGCACCTAACAGGTGTTGGCAATAACTAAATCACACTTGCAGCCAGTTGACATGGATTAAAGTTGACTCAACCTCTGTCCTGTGTCCTTGTGTGACCACATTGAGCATGGAGAAAAGAAAGAAGACCAAAGAAGTGTCTGAGGACTTGAGAATCCAAATTGTGAGGAAGCATGAGCAATCTCAAAGCTACAAGTTCATCTCCAACGACCTGAATGTTCCTGTGTCTACCGTGCGCAGTGTCATCAAGAAGTGTAAAGCCCATGGCACTGTGGCTAACCTCCCTAGATGTAAAGCCCATGGCACTGTGGCTAACCTCCCTAGATGTGGACGGAAAAGAAAAATTGACGAAAGATTTCAATGCAAGATTGTACAGATGGTGGATAAAGAACCTCGACTAACATCCAAACAAGTTCAAGCTGCCCTGCAGTCCGAGGGTACAACAGTGTCAACCCATACTATCCGTCGGCGTCTGAATGAAAAGGGACTGTACGGTAGGATACCCAGGAAGACCCCACTTCTTACCCGAGACATAAAAAAGCCAGGCTGGAGTTTGCCCAAACTTACCTGAGAAAGCCTAAAACGTTTTGGAAGAATGTTCTCTGGTCAGATGAGACAAAAGTAGAGCTTTTTCAAAAAAACCATCAACATAGAGTTTACAGGAAAAAAAGAGGCATTCAAAGAAAAGAACACGGTCCCTACAGTCAAACATGGTGGAGGTTCCCTGATGTTTTGGGGTTGCTTTGCTTCCTCTGGCACTGGACTGCTTGACCGTGTGCATGGCATTATGAAGTCTGAAGACTAGCAACAAATTTTGCAGCATAATGTAGGGCCCAGTGTGAGAAAGCTGGGTCTCCCTCAGAGGTCATGGGTTTACCAGCAGGACAATGACCCAAAACACACTTCAAAAAGCACGAGAAAATGGTTTGAGAGAAAGCACTGGAGACTTGTAAAGTGGCCAGCAATGAGTCCAGACCTGAATCCCATAGAACACCTGTGGAGAGATCTCAAAATGGCAGTTTGGAGAAAGCACCCTTCAAATCTCAGGGACCTGGAGCAGTTTGCCAAAGAAGAATGGTCTAAAATTCCAGCAGAGCATTGTAAGAGACTCATTGATGAATACCGGAAGCGGTTGTTCGCAGTTATTTTGGCTAAAGGTTGTGCTACCAAGTATTAGGCTGAGGGTGCCAATACTTTTGTCCGGCCCATTTTTGACGTTTTGGGTGAAATGATCAATGATTTGGTTTTTGTCTCATTCTGTTTTGTGTTTTTTAATTGCAAGCAAAATAAATGAATATATTAATACCAAAGAATTTGTGATTGCAATCATTTTCAGGAAGAAACTGAGTATTATCTGACAGAATTGCAGGGGTGCCAATACTTTTGGCCACCATTGTAGATAACTTTAATTTGCCTCCTGATTATACCCCACAATGTGACCTAATGAAGTCACCAGGTCATACCAGAGGCAGTGAATAATAGAAGATTAATAAAAGACACTAAGGGCCACATATATGAAAACTGTCTAAGTCTAAATTTCACTTTTCTTGCCCATTGCAACCAGTCAGAGCGCCCCTTTGATTTCATTTAGTGCTCTGGAGAAAATAAAGGGGCACTCTGATTGGTTGCAATGGGCACTATAGTGAATTTTAGACCTAATTCCCAATAGAGGACTACGTAGTCTACCACGCTTTTGAGTCCTGCAGGGAGAGCGTATACCACAGGGAAATAAAGCAAACATAGCGCACATAGGACTGTTTGCTCTATTGAGGTCCATGGGTCTGCGGATGCTACATCGCAGTATCTATCGGGGTACCCTGACAGATACCTCAGATTTGTTCCATAAAGCATAGTTTCTAAAAATTGCTGGGAACGAAGTAAACAATATGACATTTTTTAAACTGTATTAAGCATGATCCTATCTTACAAAATTATCCATAACCCCATGATTACAGCTCTTTGGTCTTTCCACAGGGTTGTGGATGGGACAGAAGGAACAACTGGGTTGGTCCAACAGAAGTTCACATTCTCAAACTGCAGTAACCTTCAAAGTACTTCAGGTAAAACAAACATACATAGCGTGAGATAGGAAAACCTGATATTACAATGTAATTTAATTATCTAGACATGGACAGAAACCAGCATGAAGGAATACGATATGGGTAACAAGGCGACCTTCCACTAACAGAATCTGATACATAAATGTTCTGAAAATAAATCAAAACCGAACATAAGCTTAAAGAGTACCTGTGACCACTCCGGATATTTAGAATTGTTTTGGAAGTGCTGAACTTGTTTTAGTTTTTTATGTTCCTGATACTTCTGATTTAGTAAATCCTTGTGTTCCTTATAAAATAACAATTACTGAGCATCTTCTCTTATAACTCTGTGTTGTGCTGTTCCTCTGCTCCTTCTAGAAATGTATTACTGAATCTAACAGGTTGGTGTTACCAATTGGGATGTGCCCCTGCACAGTCTGACATTGTCCAATCAGTGCTGACAGTCAGAGTGTGCAGGGACACACCCCTTTGAAAACAGGAATGGTAACATCCAGCTGACAGATTCAGTAATACTTTTCTAGGAGGAATAACAGAGGAACAGCACAACACAGAGTTATAAGAGAAGATGCTCCAGATTTGTATCACAGGGAATGCCGGTATTTACTAAAATAAACGTGTCAGGAGATGACAACTTGCAGATTGTAAGCCTTCACAGACAGGATCCTCTCTCCTTCTGTACCAATTGTTAGTCATTTATTGCTATTATTGTACTTCGTTTGACATTTGTAATGTATGTAAACCCCCTTGAATGTACAGTGTCCCTGGAACGAATGGCCCTTTAAAATAGGTAATAACAAGAAAAAGAAGAAAAGGCGATGTCATGGGTGCGCTTTAACTGCAGAATCCAGAACCGCACTCTCTCCACCAGAATAATACTATATAAGATGCAGATGATAAAATGTTCATAAAGAAGATCTAGATACAGATGAAAAAATTGCTTGTAAGATCACTTAAAAATATTTCAGAATAGTGGTCTCCAATCTTTGGTTCTTCAAATGGTATAAATGCTGGGAGTTACAGTGCCGCAAGACCTCATTACTTTAACTCCTCATGTCACATGACATATGAGTACGTCATGGTGTCTGTAAGGTCCTATGTACTGGGCTTACTCAGAAAGCTCGCTACATAAGGGGCTGGTGTCAGCTCATAACTGCAACTGACACCCGCTGCTAACAGCAGGGAGTGGAGCTGGCTCTATTCCCTGCTGTTTAACCATTTAGACGACATGGGAATCGTGGCATCTAAATGAATGAGAAACAGTGCTGCATACGGTTCCTCACTCCGATTGGCACATACTAGTAATTGGTATCAGTGCATCAGTAAAAGTGTGATCTATTAAACTATAGCATCATTTATTCCATATGCTTAACACAATAGAAAAGGAAAAAGATTCCAAACGTCAAAATTGCAGGGTTTTTTTGTCATTTCAGGTCCCATAAAAATTGGAATAAAAAGTGATCAAAAAGTCGCATATATCCCAAAATGGTAACAATAAAAACTACACTTCAGGCAATAACAACAGAAGATCTACCGGGAGTGAAAACTCTGACTGAACTTCTGGAAGAAGGGCAACGAGAAATAGGGGGAACAGTAGGACCCCAAACTAATTTAAGATAAAAAAGCAATAGGTTTCCTCCACCTCAGGAAACTCCAGAGGTAGATATACAGTATAACCCTATATATCACAGAGCTCAGCTTCTCTCCTTTTATCATATAACCCTATATATCACAGAGCTCAGCTTCTCTTCTCTATCATATAACCCTATATATCACAGAGCTCAGATTATCTCCCTCTATCATATAACCCTATATATCAAAGCTCAGCTTCTCTCCTCTATCATATAACCTTATATATCACAGAACTCAGCTTTTCTCCCTCTATCCTGCTGTCAGATCTCCTTTAAATAAAAGCAGCCAGGCTAATATCAGGTATGTTTTCAGTATTTTTTTTCTGCGATTGAAAATTTATTGAAGGATTTTTCCAGTATATAAACAATCAAATCAAAGAAAGACATAAAGAAATGTGGATATGTTCGCAAAATACAGGTCTGGTAATAAAACAGCGAAGGGACAATGACTAATAAAAATACAGCAAGCATGTGACAGATGGAAAAGGATAAATATTTCGAAAGAACATTGAATTGCTTCCATAAGGTATCACTGTAGTCTTTTCAGTCACTTTTTTTATATTCTGCCGGTAAATGTAACATGAGGACTTTCCAACTTATTCTTTTTATAGATCATTTATTATTAACACAAGAACCAAGAGCTACTGAAAGTATGGATCGTCTGAGTCAGGCGGTAAGTGTTTGGTGCACTGGCTACACATGTATTAGGCAGATGTATCTGGTGTATTGCAGGCAGTCACCAGTAATCTAGTTTCTCTACTTATTTTTTACAAAAAGAAGGGCATGATTCGAGCAGCGTCATAGCTTTCTCTTTTCCCTTCAGGTGTCTGATCTTTCGTGCCAAGTGCAGGAGCTGAGAGAAGGCCTACAGTCTCTCCGTCATGCAGTTCACGTATCCCTAATGCCATGCAGTCCATCATCCTGCCACCATGGAGGAGACTTCCATTCACACTATGGAGGAGGGGTACATCCACCAGGGGATGCTGCAAACACATGTCCTTCACTTTTACATCCTGCTCGAGCAGAAAAAACATCTCAGGTCTGCTACATGCATAGTCCTTGCTCAGAGGGACACTTATCTTGGCTTTGGGCTCCCCCTACCCCTATGTGGCTGCACTGCACAGGATTTGAACAGAGAGACCTCATTCAGCCTGGGGTAATGGGGGAGCCGCACAGCGCTCCGGACACTCACTCTGTAGAAATGCACTTTATTCTTCCACAAAGAGGAAGCAACACAGATCCAGAAAACTGGTCTAAGGAGGAAGGAACTGGAGTGTAAGGACGTTGCAGAACAGTATTATGGCTTGTCCCCATGGCACAGGTTTGCAGTCGGTTTTACAGACCTTTTTTGGATTTGAAAACTGTCTGTAAAAAGAATGTCAACATTTTACATTGATTTTAATAGAAAATCCGTGCAGTAGTTCACACTGCACGGATTTTCTGCCAGATGGTTTTTGACGCCGCCGGCATTCCTAAAATCTTAGAACATGTTCATTCTTCCGCCTGGTTTTCGGGCAGAACATGAACATGTGGGTGTGAAGGTAGGATTTTATGAGCTGTAATTTGTCTTTTTTTGGCACATTAGGAGACGGCTATTTTCCATGGTTTGCGGATTCAAGCCGTCCCCCTATGTGTAAAAAAAAGCCAAAATACCGCTCACAAAATCCTATCAGTATTTGATATTTGCCGTTGGAATGCACCCTTAGGATAGCAAGAAACAGGATTGTACAAAATGTCAAGGTGAGCAAAAGAAGGCTTTAATTCGTCTTCATGGGGACGGTTTAATGTTCTGCTAAACAAGAGAAGGACAAATTATTTGTACTAGGTCTAGTGCTACAGCTCAGGTATAATCCTGCCTCAGGCCTCATTCATGCTTCTGTATAAAAATACAGATTGTATACTGATGCTGACTTTTTTTTCTTTTAGAATTTGTTTTATTTTTCGGTTCCATGTTACAGTGGGTACGGAAAGTATTCAGACTCCTTTAAATTTTTCACTCTTTGTTTCATTGCAGCCATTTGGTAAGATCCAAAAAGTTAATTTTTTTGATCATTAATGTACACTCTGCAACCCGTCTTGAAAGAAAAAAAACAGAAATGTAGATATTTTTGCAAATTTATTAAACAAGAAAAACTGAAATATCACATGGTCATAAGTATTCAGACCCTTTGCTCAGTGTTGAGTGGAAGCTCCTTTTGAGCTAGTACAGCCATGAGTCTTCTTGGGAAGGATGCAACAAGTTTTTCACAACTGGATTTGGGAATCCTCTGCCTCTTCCTTGCAGATCCTCTCCAGTTCCCTCAGGTTGGATGGTGAACATTGGTGGACAGCCATTTTCAAGTCTCTCCAGAGATGCTCAATTGGGTTAAGGTCAGGGCTCTGGCTGGGCCAGACAAGAATGGCCACAGAGTTGTTCTGAAGCCACTGCTTTGTTATTTTAGCTGTGTGCTTAGGGTCATTGTCTTGTTGGAAGAAGAACCTTCAGCCCAGTCTGAGGTCCAGAGCATCTGGAAGAAGTTTTTATCCAGGATATCTCTGTACTTGGCCGCATTCATCTTTCCTTCAATTGCAACCAGTCGTCCTGTCCCTGCAGCTGAAAAACACCCACATAGCATGATGCTGCCATCACCATGTGTCACTGTTGGGATTGTATTGGGCAGGTGATGAGCAGTGCCTGGTTTTCTCCACCGCTTAGAATTAACATCAAAAAGTTCAATCTTCGTCTCATCAGACCAGAGAATCTTATTTCTCATAGTCTGGGAGTCCCTCATGTGTTTTTTTTTGCAAACTGCCTGTGGCTTTCATATGTCTTGCATTGAGGAGAGGCTTCAGTCAGCACACTCTGCCATAAAGCCCCGACTGGTGGAGGGCTGCATTGATAGTTGACCTTATGAAACTTTCTCCCATCTCCTACTGCATCTTTGGAGCTCAGCCACAGTGATCTTGGGGTTCTTATTCACCTACTTCACCAAGGCTCTTCTCCCACGATTGCTTAGTTTGGTTGGACGGCAGGGCGAGGAAGAGTTGTGGTCCCAAACTCCTTCCATTTAAGGATTATGGAGGCCACTGTACTCTTAGGAACCTTGAGTGCTGCAGAAATTCTTTGGAACCTTGGCCAGATCTGTGCCTTGCCACAATTCTGTCTCTGAGGTGCCTTGGGCAGTTCCTTAGACCTCATGATCCTCATGTGCTCTGACATGCACTGTGAGCTGTGAGGTCTTATATAGACAGGTGTGTGCCTTTCCTAATCAAGTCCAATCAGTTTAATTAAACACAGCTGGACTCCAATGAAGGAGTAGAACCATCTCAAGGAGGATTAGAAGGAAATGGACAGCATGTGAGTTAAATATGAGTGTCACAGCAAAGGGTCTGAATACTTATTACCATATGATATTTCAGTTTTTCTTGTTTAATAAATTTACAAAAATATCTACATTTCAGTTTTTTTTCTTTCAAGATGGAGTGCAGAGTGTACATTAATGAGCCAAAAAATTAACTTTGATCTTACCAAATGGCTGCAATGAAACAAAGAGTGAAAAATTTAAAGTGTCTGAATATTTTCCGTACCCACTGTATATTCATTTTACGTCCATACTTTGTCTGAACCTTTTTTTTTTTTTTTGGCGGGTGGGTGGGTGGGGGGTTTTAAAGGATTATTTTTATTTTATTTATTTATTTATTTATTTTTTGCTATTTTGGTAATCTTGTTGAAATATAGATGTGAAAAAGAAAGAAAAATACACAGGCAAACCAGACAAAACCAGAACAGGCATTTTAAATTCATCCTTCTGGGTGCTAAAAGCAGTACAATACAGATATGAAAAAAAAACATGCTCTGGGTTAAAAGAAACACCATTTTGATACATGGATGCCAATGAAAAAAATGTAAGAAAAATCATGAAATTGTGTCGGCAACATTTTTCTAATGAGAAAAACAGAACTAGCAGGGAACCAATATACAGAAGTGTGAATGAGCTCTTGTAGTTATTTATACGTGAATCACAGGTTTGAACAAAAAATTACTAACACTTTTCCAAGTATAATGCTTTGTAGAAAATCAAAACTTTCTTAACAATTTGTAATGGATGATGGACTTTTTTATTTCATGTAAAGCTTTTCTATATGTTCTATTTTTATGGGTCATATGAGATTAGAATAAGTTTGTCGCTGTCTTCTAGCAACACCGCCATGCTTGACCAAGGGCTATGTCTGCTATTGCAGCTCAGCTCCATTTGTGTGGATACCAGATATGGCCCATGGACAGGTATGGCGCTGCTCTGGAAAGAAAGCAGTTGTGTTTTGAAGGGATTTCCCACCAGGTTAAATTGCAGTTTGCAAATTAAATAATAAACATTTTCACCAATTATCATTATTATAAATTCTGTAACATTTTTGTTTTAGCTGCTACCTTTGTGATGCACAGTGTACAGCTCGTCTCTAGGGGATCCGACCAGTGACGAGAGCACCTCAGTCCTGGTCGCACATGCTCAGACATCACCTCTTCTATCAGGCAGCTACTTTCAGTCAATTTCCTGCATAGTAATTATATACACTATGTGCTGAGTGAGCGTTTAGCCCCAGGTGCTGTCATTCTACTCCTGTACTCCTTAGTAATTAGTCAATCAGTGCATATAAGCGCTGGTCTGTCTATGGCATTCCACCGCACCCAAAAAAGAAACCTCAATCAGGTATGTGCATTGAGGAAAAAATACATATTGCGCCCAGCAGAGTCAACCAAATTCTACCATATAGAGCACAAAACACCCCAAATACTACAGTACAGCACAAAATACCTCTGTAGAAGCATCAAAAACCAGAGTGCAGCACCAGCTACCTTCCCAATAGCAACACAAACCACAATGGCACCCTGGAAGGTGCACAGGTGATGTTGGGGAGAGCATGATGAGTGCTCTTCAGGCTCCTCTATTACCTTATCTGCAGTTCATTGATAGTCTCCAGAATCCTGCTGGATTGCTCTCTTGGCAGAGACTTTATAAACTCATGGTTTATGAGACTATGATGTTACTGTAGGTCCCTCACCCCTTCTAACCACAAAAGATACATTGATAATGCAGGACTGTCATCAGTGAAGTCTCTGGCGTTCCTCCTTAGTACTGATACCCAACCCTTACACTGTGAGAAAAGGCGATTGAAACAATACCATAAAAGTGCTTCAATCTCCCTTTATACATTAGAAATTTCCTATGCAGGAACTTTTAAGAAAATAAAATTCTGATAACTGAATAAGAGGTTCAGAGCTGTCACTTGGTTTGTTGAACTACGGAATCCAGCAGTAATTCATTGGATATTCCATTACCTGCATATCTACATACCCGACTCAATGACGGCTCCAGGGCATTGCAACCAGACAGCAGCGATCCTCACTACTGTCAGTTCTTCAATTAACTGAAGGCTCTTCTGAGTGTTGTGCCTCTTCCTGCACAACTCGTTAAAGCTTTCTATGAACGGCACAGATCGCCCTTCTATGCAGGAGAGGCAGGGACCGACACACAATTGTGCTGTTTTCTGATTATAGACGCCCTGCAGTGTTATTCTGTTTCTTCTGGCTGTGCAGAGTGAAAATGTGCCGGTCCCTTACTTTGAGTGAAAGACAGGATTGCAAGCTCCGTGAATACGGCCGACCAGGGGCCGAACAGAATGTAAATGAGCTCTCAGCTAGTGAAATGCAAGGAGGAGGGATCCGACCAGGACTGGAGATCAGTGTAAACAGAAACAGAAGATAAGGAAAACTGTGAATACAAGACAGCTTTGCTAATGACATCTAATTGCAAAGTTGCTTGTTTTCACTGTCCCCTTATACTGAAGACCATTCAATGAAATGATACAACCCCTTTAAGGTTAGTGTACAAGAGGTTGTATACTAATTGCTATATCCAAGTCGCAGTACTTGCACTAGGGAACACTTTCTCTTTTTTTTTTTTCTAATGCAGAAATTTCCTATGTGTATACATACATAGAGCTCCATAGGTGTATCATCAATAGCCGTAAAGTGCTGGCAACTCACAATTTTTACCCAGATCTAATACCATGATATCAGCTAACAGTTTTTTACTTAAAGGGGTGTTCTCACCATGCTGTTTCACAGAGCCTGCTCTTCACAGCCAGCTTCAAGCTCCCACTTCCTGGTTAGACTGTGGGCAGGTCTACAGTAGTGATTGTCATGTCAGTTATAATTTCTGTGATTGATTGGGGATTCTACATACTTGCCAACTCTCCTGATTCGTGCATCTCCTTGCAGAGTTGGTGAACCTCCCGCAGCTGAACGACTGCAGGAAGTTCTCTGAACTAGAAGTGGCATCAGAGTAGCATCAAGAGACACTGCCCTGAAGCCACTGACTGTGACGGGCACATTGTTCTGATAGCTCCTACATAGTATGCTTGCAGGGCAATGGACCCCAGTAAACTGCTGGGAGGAGGTGGCGGAGCTTAGTGGGTGCCACAAAGCTCCTCCCTCACCCTCCAGCAAAGCAGTGTCTGAAAATCCAGGCTGCTGGCAGCTCTGCAGCACAACAGGTGAGTATATTTCCGGGGGGTTGGCTGAGTATGTGTATGGGTGGGAGGGATGTGATTGTGTATTTGTGTATGTGGGTGGGGGAGAGAGTGTGAGTGTGTGTATTTGCGTGGAGGGGGGGTGTGTGTGTATATTTGTGTGTGTGTGGGGGAGGGGTGTGAGTGTGTATTTGTGTGTGGAGAGGACTATGATAAAGTTAGTGTGTATATGGCTGTAGAGTGACGATGTGAAGGGGGTTTTAGAGTGAGAGAGAGAGTTTTGGAGCAGACTTGCCAACCCTTCCAGATTGGGACGGGAGGGTCCCACAAATGAGGGTCTCCTCCCGTCCGCCTCAGCAAGAGTCGTACAAAAAAACCTCCCGTATCCAAAAATCAGCGGGGTGGGGTTCTTTAATAAAAGCAGCTGCTCTGGTGCCACTGCGGGGGGCAGCCTCCTCAGACTACAAAAGTTCAGGAAAGCGGGTGACACTCCATCCCCCAAAGGTGGCACCCAGTTTTCCTAGTATGAAAATCTGGATGTTACCTGTGGGCCATGGGTGTTACCCAGCTTTCCTATCCAGCCTATGTATGTGTATATGTGTGATGTTTGTTTATTTACAGATTCCCCTTTGGACTACTTTGGATTGGATGGACTACGTCAGATCACATCTATTTTTTTTTTTATAAAATGGTAAAAGAGGGTTGTTGTCGGGGAGTGTTGATTTAAATAAATGGAAAAAACAGACACAAATTGCCCAAAATAACTTTTTATTCCAGTGTCAGTAATGGAGGCGTCTGATAGACGCTGCAGCTGTCAATTTTACCTTGGCTGGTTATGGAAAATGAGAGGGACCTCATGTCGTTTTTTTCCCAAAAATTATTTATTTATTAAGAATCTAAACATGGGCATACACTGCAATGATTAGAGTAGTTCCCTTTTTTGGATTCTCTATAAATAAATTTTTTTTTTTTTTTAAATTAACGAAGTGAGGTCCCTCCAGTTTCCATAACCAGCCAAGGTAAAACTGACAGCTGCAACCTGATACTATCAGAATGGGAAGGTACATGGATACTGATCCCTTCCCACTCTAAAAATACCAGCTCGCAGCTGCCACAAAGGTAGACCCTCACATTAGAGGGTAACCTGATGGTTACATCCAATAGAAAGCTAGAGCGTTCAGCTCTCTTCCCATAATGCCTTGTTATATGCGAATGCCCATGATCTGAAAAAGGCAATCTTAAACCTTCACACACCTATATGGTTCCTCTCCCCGAGGAGAGATATTCCCCTTTCTGAGCCACTCATTGCCTCTCACCCAGCAAGCTCTGCTCTGCACTAACTAGGGGCAAATAGCCTGAAACAGATAAGCAATACTGGCATGGCAGGAATCCTTTTCACTTTCCAAGACTTGGTGACTCAAAAGTAAATTGAGGATGGCTACATCCAATACAGGGCGCTAGCACATTTAGGTCTCTTACCACAATGCCTTGTTATATGTCTAACTTTTAGACAGCGATAGTAAATAAGGGTCAATATCTTTGCCACAATTCTTACTTAGCAGTTACCTACAAATAATGATGTTGCATCTTCACATGCTTTACAGGTCTAGCAGGATCATTTATAATAAATATATATATTTTCAGTTGCCAAAGCTAAGTAGTCCAAGATGGTTGTCCAGACCCACATATTTAAACTGAGCTACTCCAAATACTAGTAGATTCAAAAAAATTTAAAAGAGAAATACCATGTACGATACCGTCCTTCCTCTTTACTGGTCTTCTGTTAACTTCCTATGTTCTTCCAAATGAGATGTCACTGCTGCAGCTGTCATTGACTACAGCAGAGATGTCCTGTTTGATAGAAGACAGGACATAAACAGAAGACCAGCGGAGAAGCAGCGCTGGATCTGAGGTGAGAGGAGAGTATAGATTTTTTTTTTTTTTTTTTAAGTGGGCAGCAGTAAAAGAATAAAAAAAATAAAATAACTTATAACCCCTTTAAGATCTGAAGTATAGGTCAAAATGTCCGGTAGGTGTTAGTACTGGAAGTGGCACCTGCACTTATCAAGAAAATTGGGGATCACTTTTCCCCCAGTCAGCACTCCAAAGAGGTGGGCGCAGTACATACATTTGGCTCTCAAATGAAGACTATGAGTGTTATGGTAAAAGTCTAGTATTTCACAAATCCCATAAATAACACTGGAGTCATATGCATAGACAAGCATGTCTATTACTTTTATGCTCCTTTCTGGAGTGCCCATTCTTCTAAGATGAGGGACCCAGAGATTGCTACACAGTGTGCAACTTGTACTTTCCAATTGCTGCTCCTGAGTTGTATGCTCCTGCTTTTATCCAATATGGTAACTTTATATGAGCAGCCACCACACACAAACATTCCTATGTCCAAATGATTGGAGGCCACCCATAATGGCACTGCAGGCAGCATGACACTCTAGGCCACAGATTGTGCACCTCTGCCTTAGTTCTTGAAAGTGCTTTCACACAGTGCGTTTTTGACGCATTTTTTCTGCAGCAACGTTAAGCATTAATTGCTGTGCCTTGCTGCACAAAAAACGCGTCAAAAAACGCAGTGTGAAAGCACCGTGAAAGCCTGAGAAATATGGGTCGTTCAAGACATTGTTCAGAAGAGCAGAATACTTTGATTAAAAAGTTGATTGGAAAGGGTAAAGCTTATAAAGAAGTGCAGACTATGATCGTCTGTTCAGCTAAAATCATCTCTACTGCTTTAAAATGGGAAGCAAAACCAGAGAGACTTGGAAGAAAACGGAAGACAACCATTCAAAGGCTCAGCCAATGATCAGCTCTAGGATAATCAAAGACAGTCTCAAGTTATTGTACCTGTGAGTACTATGACAGAAGCTAATCTATTAGCAAGAAGTCCCCGCAAAGTCCCACTGTTACAAAAAGACATGTGCGGAAGCGGACACAATTTGCGAAAGAACACATCGACTGGCCAAAAGAGAAATGGAAAAACATTTTGTGGACGATAAAAGTAAAATTGTTCTTTTTGAGTCCAAGGGCCGCAGACAATTCGTCATACGACCCCCCAAACTCTGAATTCAAGCCATAGTCCACTCTGAAGACAGTGAAGCATGGTGGTGCAAGCATCATCATATGGGCATGTATCTCTTACTATGGTGTCAGGCCTATTTACTGCATACCAGGGATCATGGATCACAATACCTGAAGAGGTCATGGTGCCTTACGCTGGGGAGGAAATGCCCTTGAAATGGGTGTTTCAATTACCCTAAACACACCGTAAATGAGCAAAATCTTGGTTCCAGTCAAACAAAATTGGAGGTTATGGAGTGGCCAGGCCAACCCCCGGACCTTAATCCGATAGAACATTTGTGGGGTGACATCAAAAATGCTGTTTCTGCAAAGCTAACAAATGGCAAATAAATTGTGGGATGAAGTCAAAGCATCCTGGGCTGGAATAACAGTTAACAGGTGCCAGAAGTTGGTTGACTCCATGCAACATACAGTTGAAACCAGAAGTTTACATACACTATATAAAAAGACACATTTGCATGTTTTTCTCACTATCTGACATGAAATCAGAATGACCCTTACTTGTTTTAGGTCAATTAGGAACCAAAATTATTTATATTTGCCAAATGCCAGAACAATATGAGAGAGAATTTTTTAAGGCATTTTTATTACTTTCTGCAAAGTCAAACGTTTACATACATTTCATTAGTATTTAGTAGCATTGCCCTTAAAGGAGTTTTATCGTTTGAGCTGTCCGTGCTGTTTAGATAATTCTCTGAGATTGAATTTGAAATCCAGGGGCGTGTCTCTCCTGTCAGCAGGCGTGTCTCTCCTCCCAGGAGGCGTGTCTCTCCTCACTGAAGAACTGTGACATCATCATTTTGTATGACGCAAGGGATGCAGAAGGTTGTCTGGATATAACAGCTCTGTCTCCTGCATGCTTATATCTGCAGCTTTCAGGCTCCACAAGCTCCAGCAAGCACCTGTTATATTTCTTAGTTTACACACAAATTACACTGAAAGCCAGCAGCTTTTCTAGCTGCTCTAGTGGTGTTCACCCAAATTGTACTGACAACAGGCAGAGACCTTTACTCAACTACAAGGACAAATGTCAGCTTCAAGTAAAGATCTCTGCTTGCTGTCAGTGACATGTGAGTGAAAACAATGGGTTAGAACAATTAGCTTTGAGAGAAGACCCTGCTCAGCCTGTAACTAACTTGGGCTCGTAGTGCAGAGGTAGAGCTTTGTTCTTACAATGAAGGGGTTTGAAGTTCTAGTCCCTCACAGAGTATTCCCCCCCCCCCAAATCCTACACATATGTAGAGAGACCTAAATATATATATTTCAATCTCTATAATGATATATATACACATACATAGCTCCCCTATATCATGTCTCATCCCCCAAAGTATATGCATTGTATCACATATGTTGGAAGTGCTTGGTGTGACTGTGAGGATGGGACACTATATAGGGGAGCTTTGTGTGTGTATATAAATAAAATTATAGATGTCAGCACATATATTTGCATATGTGTACAATTTATAAAAGAAAATAAAAAAAAACTACTGATGGGGCTTGAACTCCTAACCTCTCTTTGCAAAGCAGATCAGCTAAGCACTGCACTACACAAAGAGTTAGTACAAACATGGTGTTGAATCCTTGTTATACACTACAGCTGCTGATGTCAGAGTGAGGCGGGGCTTGCATTAGATCTGAGGAACAGAACGTCCTCTTTTCAAAGGAGCAGCTTAAGGACTGGACCTGTGAGGAGGTGAATCAACCTCTTGGCAAAAGCCCTTTAAACAGGCAGTAATTGCCCAGATCCTTCACCCTGGAGCTGGGAGATGAGCATGCAGCCAGCAGACCTTGGTTTCTCTATCGATTTTAACAGCTGAGGGGAGTAAACACAGAGTGTGCAGGCAGCCAATCATAGCGCAGGGGGCGTGTCTAGGGGGCGGGAACCGTCCAGGGGGCATGGCCGACCAGCAACAGCAGAAATAGAACACAGATTTACAGAAAAGCTCATATCTGCTAATCCAAGTGATTGAGGTAATGCAACCCAATTACGAAAGTACTTATTTTTACTGTCCCTATAATCTGAGACATGATCCTTGTAACGATAAAACCCCTTTAAACTGTATGACTTAGGTCAAACATTTTGGATTTCCTTCCACAAGCTTCTCACAATAGTTGGTAGAGATTTTGGCCCATTCCTCCTACCAGAACTGGTGTAACTGAGCCATGTTTGTAAGTCGCCTTGCTCGCACCTGTCTTTTCAGCTTTGTCCATACATTTATATTAGGAGTGAGATCAGGGCTTTGTGATGGCCACTCCAAAACATTGACTTTGTTATCCTTAAGCCACTTTGTAACCAAGGAGTACGTATCTTGAGTTTGTAAAGACAAAATGCAGACACTGCTATTTTTTGGAACAGCCTAATGTTAATTTTTTTTGTTATTTTCTGGAAAGTAGCCAACACTTTCTCATCATGTTTTCATTTAGAAAATAGTGCGCAATGTTCTCAATACATGGAAATAAAAACTATTGTAAAGATTTTGTGCTTAGCTCATGTTTTTGAACAAAACTGTATAATCCTATAGATCGCAGAGCTCAGCTTCTTTCCCTTTATTACACCCTGCTCTCAGATAGGGCAGCACAAACCACATGATAGGGGTTCATTAGCATATTAGGTTCTGGAGAGAAAGAAGATTCATCAGTGGAGGCTATAATTGAGGGAAGTAGGTAGAGGTGCTTGGCCACAACTACAGCAAACTATGAGGACATATTTTATTCACATTTAAAAAAAACTTGTCCAACTAAACATGCTAACCTAATCGGAGTATATTGAGGTATAGTTTTGTGGAGAAAGATTGAGTAGAAATGCTAATTTATTCATTAAAATTTCTGCTTAATCTGGGTTAAAAAGTCCAGTAGGCAGTCTTAACAGTGACTTACAGTTTTCCTTGTATGAGTGTGCATACAGCAATAGCTGTCAATCATTAACAAGACCGGCCACTGGACTCCTTAACCAAAAAGGTAAATGAATACAAATTCTACTGAACCTTTTCCCACAAAATTACATTTCAATCTGCTCAGCTCCTCTCGCTCTAGAACATGCTGCCCGCAGAACAGATAGCATGGTCAGTGGGACAGGTTCCATTTAAACTGTTATACCGTTACAAAATTGGGACTAGTCATAATCGTACATACAGAACATGCATAAAAACTAAAAAGTGTCAGTGCTGTCCATATTATTATTATTATTATTTATTTTTGAGCGCCCTTGGTTCCAGAGCGCTGTACATTCAGGTTTCATACATAACATAGGTCAAACAAGTACAAAGGTGATAAATTACTAACAACTGGTACAGAAGGAGTGAGATCCCTGCCCGCAGGGCTTACACTCTAAAAGGAAGGTGGGAAGAGACAGAAGGTGAGGGGCAGACATGGTTGTGGATAGTGTAGTGACAGCAGGGTTATTGTTGGTTGTAGGCAATCCTGAAGAGATGGGTTTTCAGGTTGCTTTTGAGGCTGTGTGAGAGTGGGGAGAGTCTGAGGTGTTGGGCAGTGAGTTCCAGAGTGTGGGTGAAGCACGAGAGAAGTCTTGAGACGGTTGTGTGAGGAGCTGATAAGGGGAGAGCAGAGAAGAAGGTCCTGTGAGGACGGAGGTTGCGTGACGGGAGATATCCGGAGTATAGAGCAGAGATGTATGGAGGGAATGGTTTATGGAGAGCATTGTAGGTCAAGGTTGCTAACTTGAACTGGATTCGCTGGGCAATGGGAAGCCAGTGAAGGGATTGGCAGAGGGGAGCGGCAGAGGAGTATCGAGGAGAGAGGTGAATCAGACGGGCAGCAGAGTTAAGGATGGATTGGAGGGGAGCGAGGGTGCTAGCTGGGAGGCCACAGAGAAGGATGTTGCAATAGTCTAGGCGTGAGATGACGAGGGCATGGACGAGCATTTTTGTGCTTTCGAAGTTAAGGAATGAACGGATACGGGAGATATTTTTCAGGTGGAGGCGGCAGGTGGAGGTGAGGGTTTGGATGTGCGGTTTGAAGGACAGATTGGAGTCAAGGGTTATCCCAAGGCAGCGGACTTGTAGAGCTGGTGAGAGTGTAGCCATTGACTGTGATAGAGAGATCAGGTGGAGGGATGAGTGGGACGGTGGAAAGATGATGAATTCAGTTTTTCCTCCACGTTTAGCTTCATGAGACGTGAGGAGAAGGAGGAGGAAATGGACGAAAGACAGTCAGGGATCCGGGAGAGTAGAGAGGTAATATCTGGGCCGGAGATGTAGAGTTGGGTATCGTCAGCATACAGATGGTATTGAAAGCCATGCGATGCTATTAGTTGACCCAGACCAATAGTGTAGATAGAAAAGAGTAGTGGGCCCAGGACAGACCCCTGGGGTACACGAACAGAGAGCGGGCAAGAGGATTAGGTGGTGCGTGAGTGAGAGACGCTGAATGTCCGATCAGTGAGGTAGGAGGATATCCAGGAAAGGGCCAAGTCCGTGATGCCGAGGGAGGAGAGGATTTGTATGAGGAGTGAGTGGTCGACAGTGTCAAAGGCGGAGGACAGTTCTATGAGGAGAAGTACAGAATATGTGGCGTGAGGCTTTGGGCAGTTGCTAGGTCGTTGGTGACTTTGGTTAGGGCGGTTTCTGTAGAGTGGTGGGTACAGAAGCCCGATTAGTAGCGGGTCAAGAGAGAGTTGGTAGATAGATGAGAGAAAGTTGAAGATAGACGTGTTGTTCGAGGAGTTTAGAGGCGAATGGAAGCAGTGAGATGGGGCGATAGTTGGACAGTGAGGAGGGTCAAGAGATGGTTTCTTAAGGATGGGTGTGATGGTCGCATGTTTAAAGGAGGAAGGGAAGATGCCAGAGGTTAATGATAGGTTGAAGAGATGGGTGAGGGCTGGGATGATAGAAGCACTGAGGTCTGGGATGGCAGTGGGTCAAGATTACAGGTAGTGAGGTTGGATTTGGACAGTAGAGTGGAGAGCTTGTCATGGGTGACAGTAGAGAAGGAAGATAGGGGGGGAAGAGTGATGAGCAGGTGTAGAGGTGGGATGTGGGGACACTGCAGGAATAGAGATAGACAGAGGGGACTGTGGGGTGAAGCTTTGTCTGATGAGATTGATCTTATTAAAGAAGTGAGTGGCGAAGTCATCAGCTGAGAGGAGAGAGGGTGAGCGGTGCTGGTGGACGAGGAGAGCGTTGAAGGTTTTGAACAGTTGTCTGGGGTTGTGAGACAGGGAGGATATGAGGGTGGTGAAGTAGTCCTGTTTGGCTGATGCGAGTGCAGATTTAAATGTATGCAGTGATTGTTTATATGAGGCGAGGTCCTCAGTGGAGCGGGTTTTCTTCCAGCGGCGTTCAGCAATTCTGGAAGCTCGCCTCAGCTGTTTGGTGGAGTCTGTGTGCCAGGGTTGTCTGTTGATTTTGCGTGTTCTGTTGTGTGTGAGGGGGGCGACAGCATCAAGAGTGGAAGTGATTGTGTTGTTGTAGAAAGTGGTGGCTATGTCTGGGTCAGTGAATGAGAAGATGGTAGAGAGGGGAGAAAGAGATTCAGAGAGAATGCCGGGGTTAAGGTGTTGTAGGTTTCTACGGGGGAGCAGTAGATTTGGGGTGGGGGGGGCAGGTGCGGTGGAATTGGTGGAGAAGGTGAGCAGATTGTGGTCAGAGATGGGTAAAGGAGAGATTGAGGTGTTAGATAGAGGACAGAGGCGGGTGAAGATGAGGTCCAGTGTGTGTCCATCTTTATGAGTGGCTCCAGAGGTCCACTGGGTGAGGCCGAAGGAAGAGGAGAGTGACAGGAGTTTGTTAGTAGTGGAGCAGGGGGTGTCGATTGGGATGTTGAAATCTCCCATGATAATAGTGGGGATGTCAGTGGAGAGAAAGTGAAGGAGCCAGGAAGCGAAGTGGTCGAGGAAGGCGGTGGCAGGGCCTGGGGGACGATAAACAACAGCCACTTGGAGGTTGGAGGGGGAGTAGATGCGGACAGAATGCACCTCGAAGGAGGGGAGGGTGAGGGAAGGTAGTGGTGGAATGGGGACAAAAGAGCAGGTATCTGACAGAAGAAGGCCGACACCGCCGCCATGTGTACTTCCAGAGCGGGGGGGTGTGGATAAAACTGAAGCCCGTCGTAAGAGAGTCCATACCAACTTATCATAGAACCTGTCATTTTATGAAAACCTTTTGGAAGATAAAAGCTAGAATCTGGTTGCTACACATAACACAGAGGTTTCCTTAGACATTACGCCTGAGGTCCAGTATATGAAGTATTAAAATTTCACATGCTGACAACTTCACCAGAAATTCAGACTGGTCTACCTTCTTTCGGTGGAATAGAGTATTATCTGTAACTGGCCATAAAATTGATTGGAACAAATTCAATGCAACTCTTTTTCACTACATTGGTTGTTGCAGCAAGTTAATTTGGAAATTTGCAGACCATAATCTCTCTATAAAGGACACACAAACCAGATGGACAGCATATTTGTAAGATTATGACCTACTGTACGAAATGAGGACAACACTAACTTCATGTGAACCAGTAAGATGTCTGTCTAGAAGTGTGTTGTAAGGGTGCAGAATTACCAGAATTACTCACCTGTATGAAAGTTCACCGTATAAAACCTTAAAGTCTACTGCATGACAATGAAAGATTTCTTCTCTCTTATTACTGTCCATGACCAAGGATTTTTCCATTAAAATATTTTATACTAATACTAGATAAATATAGGTTACTTGTTTTGTTTTTTTGAGAATATACAATAAAACACACTTTTGGTTACAAAGCACGTCATTTAATCTCAGTGCAACTCCATTAAGAAAGTTTATAACAAAAAACATCCAAAAATATTAACATAAAATTCCCTATGCTATATCACAAGCAACGTTCTTAAAACTGTCTGAAGAATAAAGGATGGGGTCAATTCCTGTCCTCGGTAATAGTCCATTTCTGTGTTTTTTTTTTTTTTTTTACAAATAGCTGGTACAGACTGTAGTTTAGGATCTACCTGAAAAGTAGTTAGATAAGGTCTTGAAGCACAGTGTAAGAAGAGACATTAGCTATGTACAAAGTCTTAAAACAGCTCCCTTCTGCAGTTCAAAACCCAGTTTTCTTCAAGACTGAATCATCTTGGCAGCTTCTGCTTTAATGAGAGCTATGAGATCCTGATTGATAAGGAACACAAAGCGAAGTCCAGAAATCTATTGGAAAGAAGCAGAGAGAAACCATGAATGGTTAGTTGCTCCCAATGTAACCATAAAAAGCCTAGGACTAAGAACATATACAGACATGGAGCTCTTGGGAGAATGAATGTGCAAGCATAATAACTAAATAAAAGAAGAGCAACTAGAAAGCTGCACGTGCTGCTAATAACATTAAAAAAAAAGACTTTTTTTTTCCTAATACATACCAGATGCTCATAATTTAATCTGTTTAATTTTTTAGGTCAGACTGGTGCCTATGCATTTCTACAGTGCACATCACAGTGCTCCTGTATCCTCCAGTCCAATTTCTCAAACTGGTGGCTCCATGTTCCTACTTTTTTTCTCTTCCTCATGATGTGTGTTGCAAGCGACTTGCCAGCAGTAACATGTGCTTGTGCAGGACAGGAGACAGTGGGACACAATTATTATGGAAAAGATGCCTGGTGTAATTTGTGGCGAAAATACTGGTGTACATGCTTTAAACATGTATACATTTTCCAGACACTTCTGCACAAAAGGGGTATGACCTCCGTTATGGGGATGTGGCTTGGTGTACAACACCGTGTGCCAAAAGTTTTGCCAAAATGAGTGTGGCTGAGATTGCTGTGGCATCTAAGGTGTTTAATTTATTAACAGCTGACACCCATGGCATGGGACCGCTCCAAACACCCTCCATTTGTCCTATTTGGACATACAAAAATGTACAAATGTGTGAAGGGATTAAACACATCTATTGAAAAAAAGGAATTTTTTCCTTTCCAACAATATATATCCACAAAAATGTACAGTTTAACAGTAAAAGGTGATTTTTATTAAACCATATTAAAATCCCCCCAAAAAAACAAATAATGAACACGCACATTGCGCATAGCAGCACCCACATATAAAAAGTACATATTCACAAATATCCCTAATAAAGGAGCACTGAAATACAACATAAAAACCAAAATATGGTGCTCAAAACTGCCTATGAAAGTGATAAAATCCCAAGTACATAAAAGGTGTAACTGCAACTAAGGACACGGACCCTAACACATATACCCCAACAAAAGTTTTGCCCTATGTTTTGTCTCTAGAAATGATCACACTCTTACTATATACTGTGTGTTTTTGTAGGCAACTAATATTGACCATGATCAATTTATCGATTTGATATTTCATTAGCTTAAGACCTGTATGTATAACTTTTTATTCAGGATCACACATGGACATAACAAACTAGAGTCAACTGAGTACTATAGGAGAGTGTGCTAGGCAGTGCAGGGGATGATGTCGTCCATAACCTACTGTCAATTGTGCATCCTGTGTTATTTGCCTCCAGCTGCATAATAGAAGTGTTTATATATACAGTGTTTCCTCCACATTCAATATTAATTGGTTCCAGAACAACCATCATATGTTGAAACCACTGTTTGTTGAAAATATTACTCTATTGAAAAATGGTAATTGGTTCTGAAGCCCCAAAAAGGTCACCCAACACAATGCAAAATGAAAATTAAAAATAAATTAAAGGGGTTTTCTTACTACAATGATTAGCTTTTAACATGTAGCAAAAGATAATTGAAGACTTTTTCTAAACACATTGCTTTGTTGATTTTGATTTGTTCAGGAAATAAAGAATATTTTATCTCCTCTTAGAGTACACAAGTTTCTCTGCTTATGTTCCACCTCTCCCTGCTCTTTCATCTCCCATTATTCCAAGCAGCTGTTACTCTGACCATAGTAAGTCACCTCCTGCTGAGTCTTATCACTAGCTATGGACTTTAAGAGCTTCTCATTTAGCTAAGTAAACACTCTTTAGAGCTCTTCAGCCTGTGTAATACACTTTATAAATCTCTTGCACTCATGTCAGTGTAAGGCCTCGTTCACACGGCTTATTCTGCCGCGGATTGGCGCCGTACTGCGCGCCGGATTTGCGCTGCAGTACGGCGCCAATCCGCGGCAGCAATTACGGTAATCCACTGCTCTCATAGAGAACAGTGGAATCCGTCGCTCCTCCCCGCTCGGCGAATCCGCCGCGGTGGGAGAAAGTGACATGCACATTGTTTACGGCCCGTACGCGCCGTACATAATGCATTGTCTATGGGGCCGGGAGCGGCGCTCCGGCCCCGCTCCCGCCCCGCCCCTTATTCACGGCGGATTTGTGAGCTCAATACGGCTCACAAATCCGTCGGGAATAAGCCGTGTGAACACGGCCAAACAGGAATAGCTAGAAGTAGCAGAACTGATGTGTCAATCACAGCTATTAACCCATCCACAGCCTGAACGGCATGTGTGATTCTAAAGCTGGCTGTGGCTCTGAAACTGCATGGAGATAACAGATAATGTAATCCTTACATACAACAGTTAGAAAGCATCTGGAAATCACAGGAGCTTCTTTGGGTCACGTACTTTTTAGACAGTGTACCAGAACGAATTTGATGTGCAAAGGAGCTGCTCATCCTGTTACATGTAAAGCGCAGTACAAAACATGTAGTACCACATTGTACTGTAGAGAGGTTACTGCTACTACACAGCCAATCACTATATGCAATTCACTAATACAGATGTTTTACAAGTAAAATGTTCATGATAAATCGGTTGAATCTTTCAATCAATAACATATACCACACATGACAGTGTCTGGGACATTGTATGATGAGTCTGGTTTCAAGATATAATGGTCTTTCCTGGGACATTGTATGTTGAAAATAATGTATCCTGAGGCCACTGCAAATTACTCAAAAAACCCAGGCTTATTTACCTCTACCACAGAGTTGTGACTTAGTTTCCATTTGCTCCCTGGTAATACCGGACGACCATCAATATAAAAGGCTCTTCTTCCCTCATTCGCAATGAAAAAGTCACCATTGTTCTTCAGCTTTATAACACCTTCATGGAAGAGAAGATTCAATGAAAAGTACTATATGTTTTCTTATGACCATATCACAGTAAGACGGCAATATTCATGAAATGAAGAATACCACTTTTAAATGTGGACATCGAAGTATAAAGATTTATACACCTGACCTAGTAATGTTACAGACCATAAATTACCTTGTTTGCGAGAAATTTTCCATGCTGGGCCCTCTAGTGACAAGTCCACATCAATTTGGTTGTCTTTAGTGGCTCTACCCAACGTTATCTGGTGAGAAGAGGAGACCATATGTGCTGCTATTGTGAAAACATCAATACATGAAAAAAGGGCAAAGACCAAATATATAACCAGGGGAACTTCAAAAATAGTACATATTACACCAAAAGAGAAAAGAAGCATAAACCCATAATGATAAGCTAAAACAAATCTTTATTGACTACACTTAAAACGTATTAAGGCCAGAAGTGAGATGCGTGTTGGGCAGGGGCGTAACTACCGGGGTAGCAGACGTAGCAGCTGCCCCGGGGCCCGTGATCTTAGGGGGCTCGGCACAGCTGCAACCGCTACCGCAACCCCGGTAATGCCGCTCCTGGGCCCGCCGGCAGTGAATTTAACAATTAAACAATTCACTGCGGCGGGCGCGGAGCTGCGGGGCCCGGCGCATGCTGCCTCTGAAGGCCTGGGCCCTCCGACGCTCCACTTTGCTACTTCCTCTGCTGGCTCTCACTGATCACGTGGGCAGCACAATTACGTCACATGATCGCGTCGCCCGAGCTGAGCACAGCGGCCGGAGCGCAGCGCATCGAGGGAGCGTGGAGTGAGGTAAGTGATTTCTTATTTTACCTGTCTTGCCTGCCTATATACCCCTGTCTGCCTATATATAGCCCACCCTGCCTGACTATATACCCCAGCCTGCCTATATAGCCCACCCTGCCTATATAGCCCACCCTGCCTGAATAGATACCCCAGTCTGCCTATATAGCCCACCCTGCCTCCCTATATACCCTTGCCTGCCGATAGTCCACCCTGCCTATATAGCCCACCCTGCCTCCCTATATACCCCAGCCTGCCTATATAGCCCACCCTGCCTGCCTATATAGCCCACCCTGCCTATATAGCCCACCCTGCCTGACTATATACCCCTGTCTGCCTATATAGCCCACCCTGCCTCCCTATATACCCCAGCCTGCCTATATAGCCCACCCTGCCTTTCTATATACCCCAGCCTGCCTATATAGCCCACCCTGCCTATATAGCCCACCCTGCCTGACTATATACCCCAGCCTGCCTATATAGCCCACCCTGCCTGCCTATATAGCCCACCCTGCCTGACTATATACCCCAGCCTGCCTATATAGCCCACCCTGCCTGACTATATAGCCCACCCTGCCTGCCTATATAGCCCACCCTGCCTGACTATATACCCCAGCCTGCCTATATAGCCCACCCTGCCTGCCTATATACCCCTGCGTGGTTATATACCCCTGCTTGATTATATACCCCTGCCTAATTATATACCCCTGCCTAATTATATACCCCTGCCTAATTATATACCCCTGCCTAATTATATACCCCTGCCTAATTATATACCCCTGCCTAATTATATACCCCTGCCTAATTATATACCCCTGCCTAATTATATACCCCTGTCTGCCTATATATACAGTCATGGCCAAAAGTTTTGAGAATGACACAAATATTATATTTTCACATGATCTGTTGCCCCCTGGTTTTTGTGTGTGTTTGTCAGATGTTTTTATCACATACAGAAATACAAGTGCAATCATATTATGATTAACAAAAGCTTTTATTGACAGTTAGAATGAGTTAATGCAGCAAGTCAATATTTGCAGTGTTGACCCTTCTTCTTCAGGACCTCTGCAATTCTCCCTGGCATGCTCTCAATCAACTTCTGGACCAAATCCTGTATGATAGCAGTCCATTCTTGCACAATCAATGCTTGCATTTTGTCACAATTTGTTGGTTTTTGTTTGTCCACCCGTCTCTTGATGATCGACCACAAGTTCTCAATGGGATTAAGATCTGGGGAGTTTCCAGGCCATGGACCCAAAATCTCTGTGTTTTGTTCCCTGAGCCATTTAGTTATCACCTTTGCTTTATGGCAAGGTGCTCCATTATGCTGGAAAAGGCATTGTTGATCACCAAACTGCTCTTGGACGGTTGGGAGAAGTTGCTCTTGGAGGACATTCTGGTACCATTCTTTATTCATGGATGTGTTTTTAGGCAAGACTGTTAGAGAGCCGATTCCCTTGGCTGAGAAGTAACCCCACACATGATTGGTTTCTGGATGCTTTACAGTTGGCATGAGACAAGACTGGTGGTATCGCTCACCTTGTCTTCTCCGAACAAGCTGTTTTCCAGATGTTCCAAACATTCGGAAAGGGGATTCATCAGAAAAAAAATGACTTTACCCCAGTCCTCAGCAGTCCACTCCCTGTACCTTTGGCAGAATATCAGTCTGTCCCTGATGTTTTTCTTGAGAGAAGTGGCTTCTTTGCTGCCCTCCTTGAAACCAGGCCTTGCTCCATGAGTCTCCGCCTCACAGTGTGTGCAGATGCACTCACACCTGCCTGCTGCCATTCCTGAGCAAGCTCTGCACTGCTGGTAGCCCGATTCCGAAGCTGAAACACTTTTAAGAGACGGTCCTGGCGCTTGCTGGTCTTTCTTGGGCGCCCTGGAGCCTTTTTGGCAACAATGGACCCTCTCTCCTTGAATTCCTTGATGATGTGATAGATTGTTGACTGAGGTGCAATCTTTCTAGCTGCGATACTCTTCCCTGTTAGGCCAGTTTTGTGCAGTGCAATGATGACTGCACGTGTTTCTTTAGAGATAACCATGGTTAACAGAAGAGAAACAATGATGCCAAGCACCAGCCTCCTTTTAAAGTGTCCAGTGGTATGATTCTTACTTAATCATGACAGATTGATCTCCAGCCCTGTCCTCATCAACACCCACACCTGTGTTAATGGAGCAAATACTGAAACGATGTTAGCTGGTCCTTTTAAGGCAGGCCTGCAATGAATTTGAAATGTGTTTTGGGAAAAAGTTCATTTTCTAGGCAACTATTGACTTTGCAATTAATTGCTGTTAAGCTGATCACTCTTTATAACATTCTGGAGTATATGCAAATTGCCACTATAAAACCTGATGCAGTAGATTTTGTAAAAATGAACATTTGTATCATTCTCAAAACTTTTGGCCATGACTGTATAGCCCACCCTGCCTGACTATATACCCCTGCCTGTCTATATAACCCCCTTAGCCTGCCTAGGTAGCCCTCCCCTAAAGCTTGCTTGTATAGCCCATATAGCCTCCCAAACACTTGCCTACCTATGTAGCCACCTGAAACCTGTCTGTCTACTTATATTCGGCCCCTTTAGCTACCTAAACCCTGCCTACCTACCTATATGGCCCCTATAGCCCACCTAAGCCCTGTCTACCTGTATGGCTCCCTATAGCTACCTAAACCATGCCTGTCTACCTATTTAGGCCCCTATAGCTACCTAAACTCTACATGCCTAACTATATGGCCCCTATAGCCTACCTAAAGCCTGCCTGCCTATTTGGGCCCCCCTATAGCCTATTTACCTACCTGTCTACCTATGTGGACCAAACCTATAGCCTAGCAACCTAGGGCACACCTACAGCCTACCTGTGATCCACCTACTGCATACCTACCTACCTGGGGCCTAATTACTGCCTACCTAGTGCCAATCTACCTACCTGTAGCCTACCTACCTAATTGAGACCTGCCTGACTACTGCCTACCTACCTAGGATCTACCTACCTGGGGCCTATGTACTACCTACCTACCTCAAGTCTACTAACCTACCTACCTAGGGCCTACCAACCTATATAATGAGGGTCTACCTGCTTATATGATTTGGTGGGGTACAGGCCATAGTTGTAACACAATCTCCAGGGTGTGAATCCTCTGTTCCTCCCCTCTAGAAGACTCGGCCTCTAAGCTATGGCCTATACCTGCCCTCCCACCCTTGGGATGTTTGTACAGAGGTGGGGGGGCAGCGAGTGAGGTGCTTGAAAAGTGAGGATTCTATTATATTTGTGTCCAAATCTGCAGGGATGAGTGGTGGCCGGGAGAAGTCATCATGGTGGTCGGGACCGGATGCAGAACAAAAGAGAAAGTCAACGACTCGGTAGAGAAACGTCACCTGTGAGTCACAAGATTTAACTGCACTGTAATCACTTATATGTTTGCAGATTCTGTGTACACTGGTGTCTACCACTATATGGAGGTTACCTATAGTTTGTCGGGCACCTGTGTACTCTAGTATATACCACAATATGGCAGTAATATTGATCTTTATTCATTAATAGTATAGGGGTATTAGTCACTATGTGGTGGTAATTTGTGGTCGTGCTCTTGCGGTATAATCCGGTCCATATGTAGTAACGTTATTGGTAATGTTAATATGGGTATAGTGGAATTTGCTTGGTATGGGGATATCTATGGTGAGGTGTTCACTCCTTGTATTATCTAATAACTGCATGACTTAAGAGATACCGTTAAATGTTCGTGGCCGGGGAAGCGGGGGTCATCCAAAAGTTTGCTTTGGGGCCCAGGCTTCCCTAGTTACGCCCATGGTGTTGGGGTAACCAGGCATGCTACATTTGATTGTATATGGTGTTATAACTGTTACACATCAAACGTATATATGACTATATATGCAGTATGCAATGGAAGGTTGTTAAGGCTATTAAGCACCTCCCATAATGCCTTGTGATATGCAGATGCTTCGTGAAGTACAAAAGACAATTTCGAATCTCCACATGCCTATATGGCGTTCTCTCCAAGGAGAGATTTCCCCTTTCTGAGACACTCATTGCCTCCCACCCAGCCAGCTAGTATCTCTCTGCTCTGCATTGATGAGAGACAAAACCCCGAAACAGCTGTCTGCAGTTGAGTGATGTTGGCTTGGCTTAGATATATAACGGAGGGGAGGAGCCATCTCCGAAACATCACACAGGGTGCGTTCAGTTCTGCTCGACTGCCGGCATCTCCGGCTCACCTGTATGGGAGCAGTGATTTAAATCAATGACGAACGGCAAAGGGAGCCGCACCAAGTCATTTGAGTATACATTCTTTGTCAATGCTATATGGACATGCTGCTGTGAATTGTGGTTTAATGTCTTTTATGAGATTAAAGTAATAAAAAGAAGAATTGTTTTTTAAGAAGCACCGTATCCGCTATGTATCTATGCTTTGCAGTGATGGGATTGGAAGACCTGTTTATAGGATTGGTTGTCTTGGCTTTCTCAAGTGTTATTATCTGTCTGATATATTGAATTTAGCCACTATTCATTTTGGATGCTGCGGCTTGGCTAATATTCCTTTTGCTTTCTAAAGAATCGGTGGGTCAAAAGCAAATTGAGGATTTGTTACATCCAATAGAGGGCGCTTGAGCTTCTCAGCTCCTTTCCCATAATGCCTTGTAATAAAAAATAAATGTGAATTAAAGTGTATTCAATAACGATTTATGTTAGCTTATCATAACACTTCTCTTCTGGTTTGATATAATCTGAAAACATGCATAGAACAATAAAAGACAAGTTATTGCACTAAATTGCTATACTGACCTCTCGGGACCTCATGAGATATCGCACCATCCGTCCACGTAAAACTGCCAATGTCTGTGTATCGAAATCTGGAGAGCTCATTCCTATGTAGGACAAAACAGAGAACAAATATTTGTGCATCAAGAAGGAGATAAAAAAGGACCTCCAATTAAGCTAATCAGAAATTTGGGATTTTATTGATAAGACTGAGATAAATCAGCTTCTACACAATCAAGTAAGTATAAGCTAACAAAATTTCCTGATAACCTAGGCTTGATATCCACACTCAACTAAACAGCTGCAGCAGTATTCAGGCATGGCAACAGGGTGTTACCATCTCAGACATAAAGGTATGATGCTGGTACCTCTAGGACATGTATTCATGCCCAATGCCAATTAAGTCACTGAACATGCATTAATCCTTCAGATGACTTTACTGGAAAGCTCTTATCTGTGCTTTGGCACTGAAACATCATTTGTGTATTGTGAAGCGGTGTGTGAATGTAGTAAGGGTATTAAGTGCAATTTGCGGAAATTTTACTGTGGGGTCTGGCATTTGGTTTCCAAATTCTGCAATTGCAGGAAATAAAGATCTGAAGGGTGAATAAGAAAGTATTCAACCCTTTCATTCCCACAGAGGTGTCTGAATTTTTTCCCTACTTTATTAACATATTATGGATGTTAATGCTGGAATTAGATACAAAAATATAAGCATTAGCATTTGGTTGTGTCAATATCACAGCATGTTCACACGCCATATTTGCGGTCCAAATTTTGGGGCGTAACTGCACTGCAATACGCCCAAAGTATGGACCACAAATATGGTAATTCATAGCTCTCACGGATAGCTGCAATTACCTGCCGTTTTCTTCTGCATACAATACACACCGGGGGAAAGAAGCAACAGAGTAAGTCTATGGGAACCAGCATAGTATTTTAGAAGTATGAACTGGCCACAGCGTACTTCTAAAAACACCCATGGCGCATACAGTACACGCCGCAGTACGCCATGTGAACATACCCATAGAATCTTCTGTCAATACAATTTACTGACATTAGAGGCATTACTACACAATTGATATTTATCACCTATTCACAGAATACATGATAAATATCCAATTGCTCAGGGTCCCAATGATCAATAGAACAGGTACTCTAACGATCCCCGTTCTTTCTAGGATACCGCAGTCACAAAGTGTTTGAATGACGCAGTAGTCAAATGGGCGTTGCTGCTTCATTCAAAGTCCATGAGATTGATAAAGATAGCCAAGCGCTGTAGCTTGCTTTATCAGCCCTATAGGCTATGTTCACACAGCAATAATTGCGGGACGTATTTCGCCTGCAATTACGCCGTGTGCTCGGGTGCGGGGAGGCCGGCAGCCCGCCAGCCCCATAGACATTCATTATTCCCGGCCTGTATTCGCCGCTAGTAACTGACATGTTACTTCGCTCCCCGCGCGTCGTATAGAGCGAGCAGGGAGAGGCGGCGTAATCCATAGCTCTCTATGAGAACTGTGGATTACTGTAATGACTGTGATGTATCTCGCCCCGTATTTAACGCAGTACGCCGCAAAATACGGAGCGAGATACATCCCAGTTTAAGCCGTGTGAACATAGCCATAAACTGACAGAAATGTGAAAAATGTTTATCATGGAAAAACTCCTTTAACACTTTACAGTAAAACTTCCCCAATTATTAATTTACTGATAACCCAGAGGTATGTATGTGTGCATTCTTTTTGGTCCAAAAAAAGCATAGTGTATAAGAAATACATAACATTCTGACCTGTTATGCTGTCTACTAGCACTTGCCAGCGATGCAGCTCCTGCTCTAGTTGACGGATCTCCCGTTTTTGGCGACGGTCAGCAACAGTAAGCTCTGTCAAAATAAGAAGCTAAATATACATAACTGCTTTTTCAGACAAAGTCTAAAAACTACTAAAACGTAGAACATTTAGATCAAAATATTCACTAAGAACCTCACAGTTATAGTAAATAAACAGCAATACAATTTAACGTTTTTGTTTGGTTTACTGCATTCAGGGCAGATTTGCAATGACTCATGTACAGAGTACTTACCATGTTCCAGGACTTCATCTCGGGAATCCCTACAAAAATAGAAAATCAAAACATGAATGGTGCAAAACAAAACTGAAGCGATCAGTATTAATAGAATAAACACAAAATACATGTTTAAAAGATTAAAGAGCAATAACGTCGCGTTACTCGAAGGGGTTTTCTCACCACGCTGCTTCACTGAGTTTTAGCAGTTTTGCACTTACATGGTCTCCTCAGGCTGTGGCTGGTTCCACAGCAGTGATTAGCATATTCAGCTTCTAGGGAGCTGTACTCTAACAGTGCAGGAGATTGTTATCTCTAAAAAGATGACAGATAAAGCCATGCTTTTCAGTCCTCACAGTACATGTACCTTTTGTTTAGTACAGCTAATATTGTTAGATATAATTAGTTTGCTTTGATCTCAGTTCCCACTTAACTGTCCCTTTATAGTGAACACTAATCTTTGTTCTTTGTAGTTAGAAAACCCCTTTAAAGACATTTCCTGTAAGAAAACAGAAGTTAGTAAAAGTGGAAAACTATCATGAAAACAAGACATCTAATTAATCCATCCTCAGATCTTCTGTTGCTCCAGCGCCACCCTGCTACTGCCACTGGTTTGTGTTTACTTAGTGCTAACATACATCCGTGTGTGTGTATGTATGTATGTTGTATAAATATATTATATATATATATATATATATAATATATATATATATATATATATATATATATATATATATATATACACATGCACACACACACGCAATTGAGTTGCATTGTTATGAACACTAGCTAATACCTAGGACTACGCGGTCTGCAAGGTTGGATTCATAACCAAATCAGTTAAAGGGAATCTGCCGCCAATTTTTTTTTTTATATACTTATTAAAGCAAGACACTGATACACATTCTTTTCTGACTGTAGATTTCTCAATTTGTTTGTCTATATATGATTGTGGGGACATTCTTGCCTGCACTGCTTTAACAGCATTTAGAGAGATGCTTTACAGCGGCTTCATGCACATAGGAGCCTGTGGACTGGATCAGTTCTATTGACTTCTATAGGAGAGTTTTCTAGTCATGCTCTGTGACCTAGGAAGAAATCAGTGCGCAGGGAGGAGGAGAGGGTGAACTGTGACATCTCCTATTGTGAATGGTGGATCCTGTGTTCTCTATACACATTGGTATCTCCTTTCAGCGTAACCCTGCTTCTACTGATAATGAGCAGACTACTGAAAATCTCTCTCTTCGGAAAAGGAAGTGTCAGAATATTAATGGGCTTAGTTGGCAAAGTGAAAACTACAGGACTTAAGAATTATTTTAAAAAATATTGAAAGTGATCTGGAAAATTTTTTAAAAAACATAACCAAAAATTCTTAAAAAAATGTGTTTAACATAAAAACATGAGTCAAACAATAAGTCATGTTTTGATAACACATTCCCTTTAAGTGACTTCCACATGGATGAGAATGCCACAAACACATTCCCTGGACTAGAGCGCAGGGGTTTTGTTCTCATCTTACACACCAATGTCCATTGGAGCAGAAAATGTGACTCATCGGAGTAGACAACTCTTTCCCAATCAGTGGAGGTCTAATTCTGATACTGGCTTAAAAATGTAAGATTTTACTGCGGATGAAGTTTTGTTTGCAGAGGTGCAGTGACTGTCTACTTCAGAGCCCCATAGGCAATAGGATTTACAGAACTGCTGTTTTAGATATACGTCTGGTAGCCCCTAAGTTCATTTTAGTAGTCTGCTGCCAATGTTGAAAGCAGTAAGTGGTCATCATAACAATGAGACTATAGATTCTCGGCCGTACTGAAATTGTTTTGCAGGATATTGATTCATGTGGGCAAGATAGTTTCTCACCATTGCTGCAAATTAGATGGAGGTACTGACATGCTCTGAACAGGTCATTTCCCCTCATCCTGGAGATTTGCTATAGGATTAAGAGCTGAGGACTGAGAGTCCTGAACTCTTGACATCTGACATGCACGGTTCATCTATTCATACTGCTTGCGCCAAATTCTGACCTTGCCATCAGCATGATGCAATAGAAATCTGGATTCACATGACCATGCAATGTTTTTTTTTTTCCAGTGCTTAGGGATCCAACTTTTGCACTTATTTGCTCACTGGAGTCTTGCCTATTTCCCTTACACTGCAAGGACACTGAAATTGGTCAGCTGCTGTTATAGCCTATCCGTAGATAGAAACGGCATGGTGTGTATTTATATATGTTCGTTGGAGCATAAGCATTATACTCAGCTGCAGTATGAATGACTGTGCTCCACATGTTTGTCAGAATGATTCTTAACATCCTCCTCTGACCTCTTTTGTCAAGGATTTGTTGTACCAAAAGCTTTTTGCTAGTTGTTTTCTCACAATCACACAATTCTTGGTAAATTTAACAGTTGAACAAGAAAACCCCACAGCGTATTTGAAATACATCCTCCAGCTAGTATGGCACCAGTGACTACCCTGTTTCCCTGAAAATAACACAGTGTCTTACATTAATTTTTGCTCCTAAAGACGAGCTAAGACTAATTTTTAGGGACCGTCTTATTTTTCTATGAACAATAATTCACATTCATTGTTGAACAAAACATCAACATGTATTAATATACTGTAGTGATTTCATCACAAACATCAGCATAAGCAGCCAAACTCTGAATTGCATCAAAAAAATGCATGAGGTCTTACTTTCGGGGAAGCAGGGTATGCATCACTCAAAGCTGATCCGATCACTTGATTTTCCAATTTTCCTGTGGAGTCTAATCCACAGTAAAAACTAATCCACAGTAAACGTGCTTATTTGATTCTATACTGCAGTGTGGGGTCATATAGTAAAGCCCCAATGGAAAAGGGCATGTGTTTTTGATAAAATGGCTATCCAGCTTATATTATGGAAAAACCCACAAAATACAATGAAAAGCTCATAATTCAACACAGCAAGAATCCAGTACACTACAAATATTTGAAAATTCCTTTCATACAACCTGCAGGCAGAGGGTAAGGATGGTTTTACACACAGCACTATTCAGAAAAAACATCGCTGCACTTTTTGATGCCAATTTTTCTTTCTAAGCAGAAGCCAGAAGTGAATCCAGCAAGTCCACTTCTGTCTTTGGTTTAAAAAAAAAAAAATTGTTGAAAAATGCTGTGTGTGAAACCCAATGCATCAAGTTATTTGTCTTTACTGAAATGTCTTCCTTACCTAAGTTTTGTGTCGTCAAGCATATCTTCTGCATCGGAAAAGTTTAGGACTTGATCCCCTTTGGGTAATGGCTGGACTGAATGATTGACAAGTGAAAAAAAAAAAAAAACTCTTAATGGTCAACATTTTACGGTGTATGTGCAACACAAAGCAGAAGGACATGAGCTAGATACCTGTTTGGTCCTCCAGAAGATAATACTGCTTCATAAGCTGCCAATGCACCTGGAGAGATTTAGCTGTGCGGGACATATAGAAAACCTCAGGATGCTTGTTTAGCAGATCTTGAAAAGTCTCCAGTGTAGGCTGAGAGCTCTAAAGAAATTCCAACAGTACCAGCAAGTTTTTAGAATCCAGAAAGCAGCAGGGTATTAAATAAGGGGGTAGTCCATGTCAAAATTTTAAAAGAAATTGCTGACCCTCCCCGTCTCTGTTCGAGCCCTTCAACCCCCGATAAGTCTTCTGTTCACTTCTGGTTCTCGGTTCATGCGTCAATGAGTAACATCAACTTTTGGGGCCACATGTATGAAACGTTTTAGGTCTAAAACTCACTCTTTTGTCCATAGTGACCTATGAGCAAAAAAATTTGTTTTAGACCTAAACAGGTTCATACATGTGGCCCTTGGTGCATTTACTTCCAGAAAATGAACGCCGCATGCCAATCAGTGCACACAAGCGAACCACCGGGGGACAAAAATAGGCAGCAATTTTTTTCTTTGCACTGGCACTAGTAATTAATTTTTACATTTTGACATGGGCAACCCCTTTAACCCCTTAGTGAAGCAGCTTTTATCAGATTTTTGCTCTTTGTTTTTTCCTCTCTGCCTTCCAAGAGCCATCATTTATTTTTTATTCTTCTGTCTACATACACATACCAGGACTTGTTTTTTGCACGACAAGATGTACTTTTTAATAGTGCCATTGAATGTTCCATAGAATCTACCAGGAAATCCCCCCAAAAAAATTCTGTGTGGGGAGGGCTGATACCAAATTTTTGTTTTGTTTAAGTGCTTTTAAAAAAATTAAAAAAAGAATTTCATTTTGAGCTGCAGAAGCATTCCTTGCAACCAATAACTGGCTTTTTAATCTGTAGACCTGAGTGAGGGCTCGCTTTTGTGGGCTGAAGTATAGTTTTTATTGGTACCATTTTAGGATACATGAAACTTTTTACTCCATTTTTTGGGGAAGCAAAATGACAAAAAAAAAACTATTTTGGGGTTGGGATTTTTTTTATTTTACAGTGTTCACTGTACAGTATAAATGATGTTATATTTAAATAGATTGTGCTTTTACAGACACAGCCATATCAATTATGTGTAACTTTTTTTTATTTGCAAAATGGCAAAAGGGGGATGTTCAGAACTTTTAATTTTGTTAAACGTTTATTTTTTAAGTAAACATTTATTCACTCTATGGAACTTGAGCATGCAATCGCTATTACTATATACTGCAGTACACAGTAATTCCATTCATCGTCTATTACACCCTGCCTAGGGCAGCTGAGTTATTGGGCTATGGAGTGGACTCACTTGCTGAGCCCACTCAATACATGGTAGGTGGCTGCTGTTATAAACAGCAGCTAGCAGCTGTGATCGGAGACAGCTTTAATTCTGGCCATTTAACCAATCTAAATGCAATCTAAGTGTCTAAATGATTAGATTGCCCCCATCCCCCACTCCACCAGCAACGCGATGCCAGGGTGCCTTACACTTTCCATGGCAGCCCGAGGCCTAATGAAGGCATTGGTAGCTGCCCTGTTAGTACACCTATTTCACCTCGCCATAGGTAGGGTGTAATAGGAAATGAATGGAATTAGTACTGCAGTATATAGTACAATCACATGTTTAAGTCTCCTAGAGTGACTAAACGTTTATGTTTAAAAAAAAAAAAAAGAAAACAAAGGATCAAAAAGTTGCAGGTAACCCCAAATGGTAGCAATAAAAACTACACTTCAGCCCGCAAAAAAGAGCCCTTTCTCAAAGCGAAAATCTGAAAATAGCTGCATCATGAAGGGGTTAAAGAACAAAAATAAGGCTTTGTCAGACACTCTCTTACTCACCGAGCTGATTGTACTAAGTAGCTGATCTTCTGCTCTACTGAACAGCACCTTGCTTTGGATAGCAGCGATAGCCTCTGGATGTAGCTGTCGGATTGCCTGGCATGCTAACCTATAGAAAAACATATTAGTTGACCAATTTTGCCCGTCCTGAATTCCCCTGATGCTAAATTGAACGGGAAAACCCCTATTTTCCATCAGCAGATATAAAGCATACTACTCACTTCGAGATGACGGGATCGTATAAAAGAGCATACCACCGCTCCTGGATCTCATTGAGAGTGAAGCGACAACTGAACTTCACCCCAAGATGTACAGCCTGCAGATCATTTGTCTGAGGAATAACGGGACAAGCAATGTATCACAATACAGTAGTAATAACGTAATACAAGTTCTCAGGTCAGGGCATTACTACATTTTGGAAGGCAAGGAAATCCTACCTGTAGTACTGTGTTGATAAGGAGCAAGTCATCAGCTGGTTTCCACCTCCCCAAGTCCTTGGTCACCTGAAGTGGCTGTTTACTCTTCTTTATCCTTTTGGTGATGCTGGGGCTTGGGGCAGGGGATGGCGGAGCTGGTGTAGTCACCGTCTTGCAAACTTGCTAGAATAGAAAACACAACACGTGTTTCAGTCACATATGTAAAAGATTATTAAACACTTAAAGGGGTTCTCCGGGATTATCCTTTTGTTATACAGCTCACAAATCTATTGTATTAAACTTTGTAATTCATACTCATTAAAAATTATTTACCTGTCCTGTTGTGAAAAACTAGACACAGACGCCTTGCCTGCCCTCTATCCCCTACAAACCATGAGACGTTCATTGATCACATGGCCTCAGTGAACATTTTGTCATCACTCAGTGGGTATACTTTGAGGCCAGGCTCAGCTCAAAAAAAATCTCCAGTGGTGGGTGTGACCTGAGCAGAGGGTGATCTGTCTGCATTCACTCTTTCCAGCCTGTAGTCTGCAAGTGAATAGAAGCAATTACATTAGAGTAATTACAGGGAAAGGGGACCCATTTGCGCATCTTTGTATCCTGCTGGCAGAACTTAGTAATGGGAGCAGAGGACAGCAGTTCAGAGCTGGAGGGTTGTGTACTGCGGTCATGAAAATGATGACTGCAACTCTGTACAGTTTACACAGTGTTTCATGAGTCCTAACTACTATTATCATTATCATGACAGCAGGTAAAAAAGCTGGGGGGAGATTAAAGACTTATGTCAGCATAATGTTTAGCAGTGATAACTGTGGAGGGAAGACTGCAATGCAGTCTGGCACTTGTAGGAAAGAGCTGCTGGAGAACTACTGACACGCCCACTACAAAAAGTGGATCTTATGATAGATAAATAAGGAGGCAAAAGAAAAGAAACACATGAAGGTAGTGGAATATCTTAACTTTCCCATATAAATTTTGTTTATAGAGTTCTATGAAATCTTTATACTCCCGGATAACCCCTTTAACTAGATAAAAGAGAACAACATTCTTTATTAATGTCTAGGTCATAACAAATTGTGATGAAGACCCTACTGTAGAGGTTAGTCACCGCTGTGTCCAGCAACTGGCTGAGCAGCATTCGCAACCATTTCTTCTACACTGGAAGATAGTACTACAAAGTGGAGACCAGCAGCACCCAGCCCAATTGGAATGGCAGGGGCATGTGAGGAGGGTTGGCAGAGGTCACTTATATCAGCCCCTTTTACATAAAAATAATTATTCCTGGACAGCCTCTATGACCCCGACATCATCAGCCAAATCCTACTGCCAAGAAAGAAGTGAAAATCAATAGCTCCAGGAAAACAAAAAGTGCTTAAAGAGATTGTCTCACTACAAGGATTGCTTTATTGTTGAAGATCTTGCAAAAACAAGTCACTTTGTAATATGTGTCCATTAACAGTGTCCTACCTATTCTGAGATATCCCCTCTTGTATAGCATGCATCAGCTCCTCAGGTCCCTATAGCTACAGACCTGTTTGAACTCTCTTGATAGGCTGCCAGTGCTGGTTGATACAGCTACGGACCTGTTCTATCTATCCTGATAGGCAGCCAACGCTGGTCGCTATGGCTACAGACCTGTTCTATCTATCCTGATTGGCTGCCAACGCTGGTTGCTATAGCTACAGACCTGGTGTCCTCAGCAGCTCATCACTGCAGGACAGAAAAAGCCGGTAAAACCAGTAAACATGTCCCTGAATTAAAAAAGTGAAACCGACAAAACAAGACTGAGGTGAGATGAATTAATGTAGTGAGACAACCCCTTTAACAGAAGGTTTAAAATACTTCTACCTCCATACTGCCCAACAGGTGAAGACAAATTGCACCAATGGCAAAGACACATGAATCACCCACCTTCTTCTTCTCACTGGATGAGGGTTCACTACCAGATAATCTTCCCGATTCTCCTCCACTGGGACCTCGTGCACGACTGGAGGATTTGGCCAGACTACTCTCCACCAATTCATCATCAAACTTCTTCCTTTTAATAAATCTGCCCGTTCAAGAAACAAAACATTTTATTACCACCTAACGCCACCTAGGACACAAGCGTCTACTACTATAATAGAATAACTGATGCCCCTTGTACTCTGCTTCCATGCAGGGCAGTGAGGAGGAAGACACACTGGTCATCATCAGCACAGACAATGGGAAAACAGTTTGTCCGTCTATGGTACAGGTGGCATTAGGGCAGTCTGGCCATTACTGGTAAAGATAGGGAGGATAAGCTTAAGGCGATGTTCACACGGCTTAATTGCGGGGCGTAATTACGGCATGTGGACGGGGGCGGGGGGCCAGCACCTCGCCGGCCTCATAGACTTTCATCACCAGCGGCGCGTATACGCCGCTAGTAATTCACATGTCGCTTATCTCTCCCCGCGGTGTATTGTGCGAGCAGGGAGAGGAGACGTAACCCATAGTTCTCTATGAGAACTGTGGATTACCGTAATGACGGACGTATTCCAGCCGTAATTCAGGGAGTATGGCGCGTAATTACGGACTGAAATACGTCCCAAAATAACATGGCCTAAGGAGGACAAGCTAACACTGGCATAGATGAGGGCACTCTAGAGCATACTGGCACGGGCAGGGGGCGCACTGGCACAGGCGGGGAAGTGCTCTAGATCACAATGGCACAGATGGGGCACTCTAGATCACACTGGCACAGGCGGGGAAAGTGCTCTAGATCCCACTGGTACAGATGGGGCACTCTAGATCACACTGGCAGAAACAGGAGGCACTCTAGATCACACTGGCACAGATGGGGCACTCTAGTTCACACTGGCAGAAACTGGAGGCTCTCTAGATCACACTGGCACAGATGGGGCACTCTAGGTCACACTGGCACAGGCGAGGGGCACTCTAGATCTCACTGGCAGAGGCACTCTAGATCACACTGGCATAGATAGGGGCACTCTAAGATCCACACTGGCACAGATGGTCCAGTCAGATCCACTGGACAGAGGCGGGGGAAGTGCTCTACATCACACTGGCACAGATGGCGAACTCTAGATCACACTGGCATAAATGGGGACACTCTAGATCACACTGGCAGAGGCAGGGGAAGTGCTCTAGAGCACACTGGCAGAGGCACTCTAGATCACACTGGTGGGGGAGCTCTCTAGATCACACTGGCACAGGCGAGGGGCACTCTAGATCACACTGGCAGAGGCACTCTAGATCACACTGGCATAGATAGGGGCACTCTAGATCACACTGGCACAGATGGGTCAGTCTAGATCACACTGGCAGAGGCGGGGGAAGTGCTCTACATCACACTGGCACAGATGGCGAACTCTAGATCACACTGGCATAGATGGGGACACTCTAGATCACACTGGCAGAGGCAGGGGAAGTGCTCTAGAGCACACTGGCAGAGGCACTCTAGATCACACTGGCGGGGGAGCGCTCTAGATCACACTGGCAGAGACGAGGGGAGCGCTCTAGATCACACTGGCAGAGACGAGGGAAGCGCTCAAGATCACACTGGCAGAGGCGGGGGAAGCGCTCTAGATCACACTGGCAGAGGCGGGGGAAGCGCTCTAGATCACACGGGCAGAGGCGGGGAAGCGCTCTAGATCACACGGCAGAGGCGGGGGAAGCGCTCTAGATCACACGGGCAGAGGCGGGGGAAGCGCTCTAGATCACCCTGGCAGCGCCGTGGGCAGCGCTCTATATCACACTTGCCGAGGCGGGGGATGAGCTCTCGTTCACACTGGCAGTGGCGGGGGTAGCGCTCTAGATCACACTGGCAGAGGCGGGGGAAGCGCTCTAGATCACACTGGCAGAGGCGGGGGCAGCGCTCTAGATCACACTGGCAGAGGCGGGAGCACTCTAGATCACACTGGCACAGGCGAGGGGCACTCTAGGTCACACTGGCACAGGCGGGGGGAGCGCTCTAGGTCACACTGGCACAGGCGGGGGGAGCGCTCTAGGTCACACTGGCACAGGCGGGGGAGCGCTCTAGGTCACACTGGCACAGGCGGGGGAGCGCTCTAGGTCACACTGGCACAGGCGGGGGGAGCGCTCTAGGTCACACTGGCACAGGCGGGGGAGCGCTCTAGGTCACACTGGCACAGGCGGGGGAGCGCTCTAGGTCACACTGGCACAGGCGGGGGAGCGCTCTAGGTCACACTGGCACAGGCGGGGGAGCGCTCTAGGTCACACTGGCACAGGGGGGGGAGCACTCTAGATCACACTGGCATAGATGGGGCACTCTAGGTCACACTGGCAGAGGCGGGAGCGCTCTAGATCACACTGGCACAGGCGGGAGCACTCTAGATCACACTGGCACAGGCGGGGGAGCGCTCTAGATCACACTGGCAGCGGCGGGGGAAGCGCTCTAGATCACACTGGCACAGGCGAGGGGCACTCTAGGTCACACTGGCATAGATGGGGCACTCTAGATCACACTGGCATAGATGGGGCACTCTAGATCACACTGGCATAGATGGGGCACTCTAGATCACACTGGCATAGATGGGGCACTCTAGATCACATTGGCATAGATGGGGCACTCTAGATCACACTGGCATAGATGGGGCACTCTAGATCACACTGGCATAGATGGGGCACTCTAGATCACACTGGCATAGATGGGGCACTCTAGATCACACTGGCATAGATGGGGCACTCTGGCTGATCTGCCACAAACAGGCAGGAAGTAGCATAGGAAAGCATAACAGCTCCTACAACTCCCAGGCAGCGCTGCCCGTGCTGTGACCCCCTTGGCGGCCCCATCCACACCATGTAAATAAACCGCTGTAGCCAGGAGACCGCGGGCGGCGCTGTACGTCACCTGGACGAGCTCCTCCTCTTGGGGATCAGGCCAGACCCCTGGGAGAGGCTCCTCTTGTGTCCGGCGGAGGAGTCCTCGTCCTCGGAGAGGCTGGCGGAGGCGAGCAGGGCGTCCATCCCCTCCGCTGTTCTCCTCGGGCCGCGCGAGCGATTAATCCACCATTGTCCTGTCCCGGCCACCGCACACCCCGGCTCCCAGGGCCGCTGACGTCACTTCCGCTAGTGCCGGAAGTGGCTGTGAGAGCTGAGGGGGAGGCTGTGTGGGGAAGGCAGCAGTGTAGCGCTATGGAGACGGCCCTGGCGATAGCCGCACGTACAAGGCCTGTCCGGGGCCGCCGTGCTGTTCCCGCCACTGAGTAGGAAACTTCGTGACTAAGGGCCATAATGCTGGGCCAGTAACTGCGCCCCATAGCAGTGCTCCCTCGGTCGCTGCAGCGCGTACAGTGTAGGCGCTGTTCTCCTAGGAGCCTCTATGAAATACCAGATACCATAGCAGAGACCTTATGGCCCCTATGACAGTGCGCTGTGTATGTCAGTGGTGCATCCATATTTGTTCCTTCCCAGTCCCCGCTCCAGGTCTGGTGTCACAGATTTGGTGTAAATGTCCTGAGGTGTCACAGACGCCTTCACTGCCGATCAGTTTACACGATGGTAATGAATATTATGGCAGACACCGTAACGCAGCCGCCCCATAGGGGATAATGGAGAGGTGTAGCCCAGCGTGGGCTCTGTTTTGCTCTATTTCCCATAGCAGACATTTATTTTACAGGACACAATAGTGTAGTGGACTATTCTTCCTATGACTATGGGTATGTTCACACGGGCTAAGTTCGGCACGCATCTCGCCGTGTATTTGCACTCTAATACAGGCGAGATGTGCACCGAAATTACGGTAATCCATAGTTTAATACTGTAAAAGACAGGGAAACGAGAGCAATCCTGAATAGTAAAAGACAATAAAAAATTGCGTTCACAATATCGAACCGCTCACCTGACAGAGTTGTACATATATGGTACAACTCACAACTCAATACATTGTACAAGCACTAGTAGTCAAATCACTGTGTTATTTGTGGCATCCGAGGGTCCCTCCTCATATATACAGTCATATGAAGAAGTTTGGGCACCCCTATTAATCTTAATCATTTTTAGTTCTAAATGTTGGGTGTTTGCAACAGCCATTTCAATTTGATATATCTAATAACTGATGGACACAGTAATATTTCCAGATTGAAATGAGGTTTATTGTACTAACACAAAATGTGCAATATGCATTAAACCAAATATTGACTGGTGCAAAAATTTGGGTACCCTTATCATTTTATTGATTTGAATACTCCTAACTACTTTTTACTGACTTTCTGAAGCACAACATTGGTTTTGTAACCTCACTGAGCTTTGAACTTCATAGCCAGGTGTATCCAATGATGAGAAAAGGTAGTTAAGGTGGCCAATTGCACGTTGTTCTCCTATTGGAATCTCCTGGGACGAGTGGCATCATGGGCTCCTCAAAACAACTCTCAAATGATCTGAAAACAAAGACTGTTCAACATAGTTGTTCAGGGGAAGGATACAAAAAGTTGTCTCAGAGATTTAACCTGTCAGTTTCCACTGTGAGGAATAATAATAATAATCTTTATTTATATAGCGCCAACATATTCCGCAGCACTTTACAATTTGGAGGGTAAACGTACAGACATTACACATTAAAAGTACTTACAGATGAGACGGCCCTGCTTGCAAGAGCTTACAATCTATAAGGGGGTACGGGAGAGACGAAGGGCAAGAAGTGCTAGATTTACAATGGTGCAGCCATGTGACATCATTTTGGGGTTGTTTTACATAGAATTCGGATGAACCTGCCACCCTCTATATACATCTATATACAGTTAAGTGCCGAAAATGATATGAGTGCGCTAGAGGGGGAGGGGGGGTGTTAGCATTAGGGATTCTGGTAGGCCAGAGTGAGAAGATGTATTATCAGGGCCCTTTTAAAGCTATGAGAGTTCTGAGTGTGCCTGATCGCCCCCGGTAGCATGTTCCAGAGAACTGGTGCCACACGTGTGATGTCTTGGAGACGGGCATGGGAGGTTCGGATGATTGATGAGTGTAACCTGATATCATCAGCAGAGCGGAGAGAGCAGGTAGGGTGGTAGACAGAGATGAGGGAGGAGATGTAGGGAGGAGCAGCGTTGTGGAGAGCTTTATGAGTGAGAGTGATGAGTTTATGTTGTATCCTGTACTGGATAGGCAACCAGTGCTGTGACTGACACAGGGTAGAGGCATCAGTAAAGCGGCTGGAAAGAAAGACAAGCCTGGCTGCTGCATTCAGGACAGATTGGAGAAGGGAGAGTTTGCACAGAGGGAGACCGATAAGCAGGGAATTACAGTAGTCGAGACGAGAATGAATAAGAGCAACAATGAGAGTTTGAGTTGTTTCCACAGTGAGAAACGGACGGATTCTGGAGATGTTCTTGAGGTGCAGGTGACAGGAGCGCGCAAGGGATTGGATATAGGGGATGAAAGACAGATCGGAATCTAGTATAACCCCAAGACAGTGGGCCTGCTGCCGAGGAGTTATGGTGGTGCCACACACTGACACAGAAAGGGCAGGGTAAGGTCTGTTAGTAGATGGTGGGATGACTAGAAGTTCAGTGTTAGTGAGGTTTAGTTTAAGATACAGGGAGGACATGATGTCAGAGACAGCGGACAGACAATCACTGGTGTTTTGTAGCAGAGCAGGAGTGATGTCTCGGGAGGAGGTGTATAATTGGGTGTCATCAGCGTAGAGATGGTACTGGAACATAGTATGGAAATGGAAGACCACAGGTACAGTTCTTGTTAAGCCCAGAAGTGGCAGGCCAAGAAAAATAGAAAAATATCAGAAAGGCAGAGAAGAAGAATGGTGAGAACAGTCAAGGACAATCCACAGACCACCTCCAAAGAGCTGCAGCATCATCTTGCTGCAGATGGTGTCACTGTGCCTCAGTCAACAATACAGCACACTTTGCACAAGGAGAAGCTGTATGGGAGAGTGATGCGAAAGAAGCCGTTTCTGAAAGCACGCCACAAACAGAGTCGCCTGAGTTATGCAAAAGCACATTTGGACAAGCCAGCTTCATTTTGGAAGAAGGTCCTGTGGACTGATGAAACAGATTGAGTTGTTTGGTCATACAAAAAGGCGTTATGCATGGCGTCCCAAAAACACAGCATTCCAAGAAAAACACTTGCTACCCACTGTAATATTTGGTGGAGGTTCCATCATGCTTTGGGGCTGTGTGGCCAATGCCGGCACAGGGAATCTTGTTAAAGTTGAGGGTCCATGGATTTCAACTCAGTATCAGCAGATTCTTCAGAATAATGTACAAGAATCAGTGATGAATTTGAAGTTACGCCGGGGATGGATATTTCAGCAAGACAATGATCCCAAAACACAGCTCCAAATCTACTCAGGCATTCATGCAGAGGAACAATTACAATGTTCTGGAATGGCCATCCCAGTCCCCAGACCTGAATATCATTGAACATCCGTGGGATACTTTGAAGCGGGCTGTCCATGCTCGGCGACCATCAAACTTAACTGAACTTGAATTGTTTTGTAAAGAGGAATGGTCAAAAATACCTTCATCCAGGAACTGATTAAAAGCTACAGGAAGCGACTAGAGGCTGTTATTTTTGCAAAAGGAGGATCTACTAAATATTAATGTCACTTTTCTGTTGGGGTGCCCATACTTTTGCACCGGTCAAATTTTGGTTTATTGCATATTGCACATTTTGTGTTAGTACAATAAACCTCATTTCAATCCGGAAATATTACTGTGTCCATTAGATATATCAAATTAAAATGGCTGTTGCAAACACCCAAATATTTAGAACTAAAAATTGATTAAGATTAATAGGGGTGCCCAAACTTTTTCATATGACTGTATATATCCAATAGTACAAAAATTGCGCCACTTAACATGTTTCTCAAGAAAAGTCTTTAAATCTTTTAAAGCATCAATACTTTATTCATATTCCTTTTAAAAGTTCTCTGTAGAACACAGCAAACATCAGATATGGCAAATATTTGGAACAGTCTTACTTGCTGTCTTCAGCAAAGCAGGGTTGCACTTGTAGCACTCTGGCTTGCAAAGCTTGTTAGTAGCTGCCGACATCTTGTCTCAGTAGCATGTCCGCAAGTAAAACTGTTCCAAATATTTGCCATATCTGATGTTTGCTGTGTTCTACAGAGAACTTTTAAAAAGAATATGAATAAAGTATTGATGCTTTAAAAAGATTTAAAGACTTAAAGATATTTTTTTGAGAAACATATGTTAAGTGGCGCAATTTTTGTACAACTCACAAATAAAGCATAGAGACCCGAACTAGGGCATCCTTTGCTCAAAGGTCGCCGACCTTCTTCTTACACGGGGAGACAGCAAGTTTTTCGGTAATACATAGCTCTCATAGAGAACTATGGATTACGCCTCCTCTCCCCGCTTGGACAATACGATTGTACTGTACGCGCGGGGAGATAAGTGACATGTCAATTATTCACGGCGAGTAATGAATGTCAATGGGGCCGGCGGGCTGCAGCCGGGGTACATCGTGTGAACATACCCTAAGAGTGAATAGCTCGAAACGCGTCAGTTTGCTCCTGTGCATGTTGTCACAATCTTGTTAATGTATTCCTAATATAGATCGGTTTATTGCTGGATTTCTGTCCATTTTCTACTATTGTGTCCCATAAAATAAACATATGCTCCAGGAATTAGAGCAAAGCGTAGTCCAGGCTGGGCTACATCTCTCCATTATCCCCTATGTGGCGGCTGCGTTAGGCTATGTTCACATGGCTTAAAATGGGCAGTATTTTAGTCCGTAATTATGCGCCGGAGTGCGCAAATTACGGCTGGAATACGTCCCAGTCATTCCGGTAATCCACAGTTCTCATAGAGAACTATGGATTACGTCTCCTCTCCCTGCTCGGCGAATACGCTGATGGGGAGATAATTGACATGTGAATTACCAGTGGCGTATACGCGCCGCTGGTAATGCAAGTCTATGGGCCGGCGAGGTGCCGCCCGCTCCCGCCCCCGGCCACACGGCGTAATTGCGGGACGTAATTACGTCCCGCAGTTAAGCCGTTTGAACATAGCCTTACGGTGTATGCCAGGAACCTTATTTTTGCGATACCTCGACGGATACCACAGACGTATTCATTCCGTTTGTGTCAACCCAACCTTACTTGGATAGAAGAAATAACGTTTCTTTGTACTTTCATGCTATTTTTTTTTCCTTTCCTAGTTTTTTTGAGGAGGAGAGAAAACCCCACCCCTGACGTTTTTTGAGCAAAAGTGGGTTCAAAATGAATGGTAAAGACTTCTCCTTTCTGCTAGATCCATTTCTGGCTTTGGTCCAAAACCTGTGAGAGGAATTTTCTAAAGCTTAGTGCACGCTACATTATTTTGAACAGATGACGGAAGCGTTTTTTTGGTTTTGTAACGCAATGAAAAGCATATGCATTAACGTGTTCATTGACTCCTATTGGTGGACGAATGTGTAACATACATTGACATTAGTAGCGTTTGTAATTAGACCATGATTAAAGCATATTGCCGAAAGGCGTCGGTGTGTTTGCATTAGACATGATCTAGTGCTTACCCTATCTTGGTGGTTGATGCTAATGCTTTTGTTATGTGATGATATTCCAACTTACTTTTAATGGGTTTAATTAAACGTTAAGCATTTTAAATTGAGCCGCAGTCAAGTCTATATTTCAAGTGGATTGAATGCTAAACAACGTGGATGCTTTGTTACATACATTGACATTGTGTCCGTTTTTATATCATCCATTAAAGGGGTTGTCTCACTACAAGGATTGCTTTTTATGTTAAAGATCTTGCAAAAACAAGTCACTTTGCAATATGTGTCCATTAACAGTATTCTACCTATTCCTAGATATTCCCCCTTATATGGGCTGCATCAGCTCCTCAGGTTGCTATAGCTACAGACCTGTTTGATCTATCCTGATAGGCTGCCAGCACTGGTTGCTATAGCTACAGACCTGGCTTCTACTGCAGCCTAGTAGAAGCCAGTAAACACGCCCCTGAATTCAAAGTAAAACCAAGAAACAGGACTGAGGTAGTAGTGAGACAACCCCTTTAATATTCGTTAAGAAGACGCAGGGTGCTGTGCTTTTTCCAGTTGAACAAAAATGTATACGTTACAGTAGACTGTTTTTTACAGTGTGTGTCAATGGAGAACGTATCCTAGTCTATGAGCTCATGTTGTAAACGTATATGTCTGTGTCTGGCATAAAAAGGTTAACCAACTTACCCAATTTGCAATTAAAGACGGCTGACGGCCAATAGAAAACCTGGTTAAAATAAAAAAAACGGATGTCAAATGTTTGTGCAATACAGTGCACGCTTGGTATGCATTTAGGCTGACATGTATGAATGGGGCTGCGCCAGAAGTCTGGCGTCTATTTAGCCAAATAACTAGTACAGCCCCGTTCGCTCTATTTTTAACTAGGCGCACTCTAATATCAGACGCATTACATAGTGCCTGCTGCACTTTGTAATGTGCCTGAGATCGGAGGGTGTGCTGGAGGCGTGTCACACTACAAACATATGAATCTACACATTTATATGTTTAGTATGGCAAATCTAGGCGCATTACTGCTGGAACAGATAGACCACTTTAAAGTGGTTTACCTGAGCCAGAATTGACGCTTATTAGCTAGAAAGCGCTAAATCTATGACCTGCAGTAGAACAGGTTCATAGATTCAGGCCCATTCTACTCTACTAATGCGTGCAAAAACAATGGCGCTTGGGCACCAAAGGTGATACATGTCACCTTTAGTGCACACTTTTTGATGTATGGTCAAATGTTTGTGCAAATGGCTGTTGCCAAAACTTGCACTTGTTTAAGTCAGATAATTGTCAGAAATAGGATTATGAATACCCTGCACTGAGTGAACCCAGCCTTACTAAACTCTAATACTAGAAGAAATAAATGTTCAGCACTCAAGTGGATGCCGGTGCTTGTGGAAATTGGATTTTCATATGCTTTTAGAAACCAGATGGATGTTTTCTGGAACAACATAGTAAGTTAAGTAAAGCAAATCTATCAGTCATTTGAAAAATAAAGATATAGAAGGGGCAAAGAGGAACAAAGAGTATTTGATCAAAAGCATGGGCTGTCCTATAAAAGAAGGATATATTATTGTGCTGTATTGTTAGGTATTTTTGTAGCTTTGGCTCTGGGGATTAATAAACTGGCAGACCATAATGCATGGGGGTGCCGCCATATCCTATCATAGCTAACAGCAGGAAGGAAAGGGATTGCAGAAGATTGAAGAAGTTCACAGCACCCAATTGTTATATCAGACCATTCGTAACCGTTTACATCAGCGTGATCTGCGTGCTAGAAGACCGGCAAGGGTACCTGACCACACCAGCAGGAAAGGGGATCTTTTGTCTTGCATGGGCCGGGGAGGCTCTATCGGGAAGGGGGGGACATGGTCCCGGTGATGAAATTTGTTTCACTCTGGCAAAAAATAATGGCTGCCAACGAGCTGGAGACTTAAAGGAAGGTATGAAATCAGCCAGGTAGGTATCTTGCCGGTCCCTAGCCACGGGCCCACCGTTTCTAAAAACACAAACCTCTCTCTTATTCATTTGCCCCTTTTCACGCACAACGAACCGCAAATCAAAGACAACCCTGGCACACAGCCCCATAAACAGCTAAAAGTGATTTTCCCGAATTTCCCTAACCCCGGGTGGAAAGAAAACCCGCTAACCGAAAACCGCCCTATCGTCCCCCCACATTTTAAAGTTGCCTCCCTTCGCAAAAGGAAATTATTTTACAACTTTCTATCCTCTCTGTCCCAACCCCAAAACTGTTCAACGCTTTCGACTTCTCCCCCGTCTCCCGCTTTCCCTACCCCTTTTCCCCTTAAGCAAGTTTTTGGGCACTTGCTTCCTAAACAAGATAAGTCATCAGGAAAGCTTCACCTCATCCCCCACCTTATCCCGCCAGTCCCCCTCTATACCCCATCGCCCCCCATTCCCTCCATTATACTTGACTTTTCTATTTCCCAAAAATGTTTCTCCACCGTTACTCATGACAAGTTTCCTTTTATACAGCCCAAATAAAAACCTACTCCTGTATCTTGCCCCACTGCATCCCCCTCATCCCACCCCTTTTGGTTGTTCTCATCCCGCCCTCATCCATCTTTTCAAAACTGTCATAAAACCTTGGCATCTTTCCTTCCTCCTTCAAACGCGCTACCATCACACTCATCCTAAAGAGACCATCTCTCGACTCCTCCTCCCTTTCCAACTATTTCCCTGTCCCATCTCCCTGCTCCCATTTGCCTCTAAACTTCTTAAACAGCACGTCTATCTTCAACTGTCCTCTCCCCTTCCCCAAAATCCTTTTTTGACCCCCCCTGAATTGGTTTCTGTTTCCCACCCTCTACCGAAACTGCCCAACCCAGTACAATCCCCCTAGTAACTCAAAACCCCTAACTCACACTTGTCCTTTTTATTGCTGTCCTCTGCCTTTGACACCGTCGACCCTTACCCCTTTACAAATCCTTAATCTCTCGCATCAGAGACTTTGCCCTTTTTGGATCCCCGATACTCATGATGAAAATTCGCGTCTTCTCATTCCGACCCCTTTTCCCCAAAGGGGTAGTCCTGGGCCCCGCTTTTACTCTTTTCTTTCTACATCTTGGTCTGTGTCAAATCATAGCTTACATGGCTTTCAATCAAATGCTGAAACACTCTATTCTCGGGCCGATTTTTTAACTCTTCTCTCCCAGTCCCAGATGTCTATCGTCCTTTTCCACTTTTTTTCCCTCCGTTAAGAACTAAATGTGCAGAAAACTAAATTTTTTCGTTTTCCCAATCCCCCCTTACCCCCCCCCCAAATGATCTCTCTTCACTGTTAAGGTCTCTTTTTAAAGATCCCCAGTCCGCTGCCTTGAGAAAACCTTTCCCTCCTCTCTGTCTTTCAAATCCAAAACACTTCTACCCCCTAAACCTCGCCTGTGCCTTTACCTAAAAAAAATCTCTCCATGCCCTTGTTACCCCAAACCTAGACACTGAAAATCCTTCTCTGAGCCCCGTTTAGCACTCTTGTTTCCCCTCCAACCACCCTCAATTTGTGCCCTTCTCACCCACCTTCATCTCGTTACCCCTCTGTATCTCCCTCTGCCAATCCCTACACGGGTACCCTTTGTACGAAATCCAGTTCATTTACTAACCATGACCAGGCTCTCAATAACCTCTCCCTTCATAATCTCTGCCTTAATTCAAAAGTTTCCTTCCCTCAGGGCAATCTCCGCTTTCCGGTCCTTTTCTTGTTCTTTTTTTAACTCCTCACAAAACCCCGTACCCAAAAGACTTCTCTGTGCTTCCCCATATCGGGGAATCACTGCCCCAAATGGGATCAGACTCCCCACTTTCCTAGCTCAAAAAGAACCTGAAAACCGTTCTTAGGTACTTATAACCACAATAACCCGCTGACTACACCCCCCCCAAAAACATGTCTCCCCCCTACCTTCTGTCCCCCCTTTCTTTAGATTGTAGCCTTTTCGGGGAGGGTTCTCCCCTCTGTCCCACTTGTTAGTTATTATCGCCCCTTTTGACTTGTTTGACTAGTTTTTTAAAACCCCTCCTTGGATGTACAGCGCCCTGGAACTAATGGCGCTTTAAAATAAATAAGAAAATGAAGCAGTTATCGGTGTGTGAAGCAGTCATGTGGCTAAGTAATTTAAAAACTCTTTCCCTTTCTGTGACCCTCTTCCAAGTCTCCTCTGTTCTCTGTAGAACCTGCTGGGGAAAACCTCTGTGACCTGAAAAGTGTGTGGATACTGTCGAAGCATCCAGCTTCCCAAATTTTCCACAATGGTAAAGGTAATGTTGATCAATTGTAAGGTTTTTTTTTGGGTTCTCATGATGTAAAAATGTGACGATAAGGTTTTTTAATCCCAAATTTCAAATTAAATGTATTGGGCAATTCAGAGATCAAACACCTGTGGTGCCACTTTTTGTGCAAAAAGTACTGAAACACTGAACAGCTGGACATGAACATTCCAAAGTTAAGATATGGTCTCATTTAGTTAATTTAAAATAAATTTTAAAAAAATTATGTTAATCCTGAAATTTCAACCGAAATCCAATTATCCCTATATTTTTGTGCAAATGAAAAAAACTGGCAGCACTCACAAAAGTTGAAAAAAGTGAGAAAAAGTGGAGCTTTATTCCATATCAACAGGCGATGTTTCGGCTCCTAGCAGAGCCCTTTTTCCTATCTTTTTGTGAGTATTGTATATAGAGGCATCATGTTATTTAGCACCACATCACTGTGTCAAGCAATCACTTGCAGGTGTTGTGATATCAGTATTAAAGGGTTTATCCAGTTCATATAAAATATGAAATAGTAAGCTGCTGGTGTCCAATATAAAAACCCTATACTCACCTTCATTTCAGCTCTGGCTAACGTCTAAGCTGATTGGCTTCAGAGGTTATTTGCCCCCCTGCCCAAATTTCCCTTTCAAAATGAACAGTACCCATTGATGTAAGAGACCCAAATGTCACTGTGGCCATGTGGTGCTATTCTTGCAACAGTGTATGATACGCATATTTTTTCCCATTTACCTTTAATACTTGAACCTTAAAACCCAAAGTGTTACTGTCGGGAAACAGAGCAAACGTCTGTCTGCTCTGTTATTACCTATGGGCCGCCGTGGCTGCATTGCTGCGTGTCGGCCGGGTACCTTTGTTCGCGGTACCCTAACGGATACCTGCAACATAGCCGTTACTGTTGTGTGAACCCACTCTGACCTGATTGCATCTGTTCGTTATAGATGTACAGAGAAGAATAAGGAATTTTACTGTAGAAAGATACGGGTTGCAGCGGGTATTGGATTTTTTGTCCCACGGCAAGGGGTATGGTTGTTTTTTCAGCCCATTTGTGGTTTTTTGAAAACCATTGAACAACAAGCAAGTTAAATTTTTAGCTTTAATAGAAAATCGTTCGCACCCACGGGAACGGTTTTTCGCCAGAGGGTTTTTTTCACACCGCTGGGCTCGAAAAATTTTGGGCCCAGAACATGTAAAATGTAAAGGGGGGACTCTTGGTTCGCAAAGGGGATAAGACTTTCCCCCTAGTCCAAAAAAAGACAAAATCCAACTGTATTTTGTCGTGTAGGGGGAAACACCCTTAAAGGGGATTTCGTTCCTTTTCGGTATTCACATTCTTTTAGCTTCCCAGTCTGTGAATGAGGGGGTTTTCCCTTCCCCTCCCCAGCTGGTTTACATATCCCCCTTAAATGCTGGCCTGAGACTCCCCTCCCCTCCCTTGAGCCCCACATATCCTGTGTTTTCCCCTTCGTTTATTTTTAGAGCTGTTACATACCACGGCTGATTAAATTTAATCTGGCACTGTTTACAGCTGGAGTTTTTATTACAGTTTTTAAAGAACGGCACGATCTGGTGTATGCAGGAGTTTGGACGGGTCAAAATGACATGTTTCTCATTGTACAATCTGTGCGTCTGTTTGGCTAGGTGTGGAAACAGAAAATGTACGGCCCCCTAACTCTGAGTCGAGCCCCAGCCCTTGAATGGCAAGGGGCGTACAGATGTAAATGAGCTCTCAGCAGTGTTTTGCAAGGAGGAGGGATTGGGGGGATAGCCCCACCGGGATATAGGAAAATAAAAACCCAAGATAAGGGCCTGTGGAAAAAGGGGCAGCTTTGCTAATGACACCCAATTGCAAATTTGCTTGTTTTCACTGTCCTTATTCTAAAGCCTTTAATGAAATGAAAACCCCCTTTAAATTGTGGGTTAAAATTTTGTGGTATAAATTTGGTGGATTACTTTTATGGGCCCCGGGCAGCGGGCTTCTGTATTTTTTCCTTGGGCATTTCTTAGGATGAAACATTGCTGTGAACACTTTATTCAGAAGAAAAATGGGGGAACTAGTTCGGTTTGCAAATTTATTTAATATTCTTTAAAGGTTGGCTGGGGGTTAAAACGGGACGTATTTGGGATTGAGGTAATTTTACAATTTTTAGTCTTTTTTATGCCCCCAAGGTGAGAGTTTCTAGCCAAGAAGAAGCAACTAGCCAATACAGTGGCTCCCAAAAGACAGCTATCCCAATAAAATTCTATAAAGCACGTACATATAGATTTCCAGTATGGGTTTTAAAAGGGTTTAGTAGATATTTCCTTACTTCAACAAACAATAAATGATTTAACGCAGACATTAGTCAGTACAGTGCATTAGAACAATCATGATACAGCAGCGTTAAAGAAGATGGAATCATTATTTATGCAGCGCTCCAAGTCCATATATTATTATCATGTGGATGAGAGAATTAAACTGATAGAACATTACATTTTGTAGATTGCAAATGTAAATGCTATGTATAAATATGAGACCATATGTGTATTTCACTTAAAGGTGTTTTTTCCACAATTAATGTTGACGTGGGGCCTCCAAAATGAGTATTTAATCCTTTTTAAATTTATGTATTAAAAAAGTAAGCCTGTTGGTTTACTGGATAGATGCCCTTAGTTTCCTGACAGTTTTAAAAATTATCATGCCCCGGGGTGATTGGCCTCTTGCATTGTTTGCAATTCTTATTTGAGGCAGGGAATGAAAGAGCTTTTTAAGGGATGGGGGAAAAAAACCCGTGTCTTTTGTAAAGAGAATCACTGGTTGTAATTTTAACTATGGTAAACATGCAGACGCTCCCGCTCAGCCCCCCTCCCTCTCCCCCCGATCAGTTTTGAACAAATGAAAGAACAATGCCAGCTGGAGCTTTTTCTTTCTCTAGCAGATAAGGGGAGAAACAAAAACCCATAGAGCTTTGCACAATACGTTTCCCCGTGGATTAGCCAAAAATTTTTACTCTCAGAGGCTGAATCAGGGGCGTGCGGGGGTGGCATGACATCCAGAGGAAGTACATGTTTTTTTTAAAACACAAAAAAAAACAACTCCCCCTTTTTTAAAGCCTCAAAAGGGAAGTTCGCCTGTTAGGTAAAGGGAATCACTTTTGGCAAAACCCTTTAATTTTTCTGCTTGTATTTATAAAATTTAGTAGTAATGATTTGTTTTTTAGTAATTTTAAAATTTTGCAGTTGTAGTAGATAAACTTTGTAAAACTCTAGAAATTTTCTGTTTTCTGAGGACAGAGAAAAATTTTATATACATCCCCAATTTCCAAAAAGTTGGGACACTGGGTAAAATGTAAAGAAAACAAGAATGCAACGAGTTGGAGATTTTATAGCCAGAATTTATTTACAACAGAAGAACAGAATTCAAAGTCAGACATTTTCCCCTTTCATTTCAAAAAAATTTACTCATTTAGAAATTTTATGGAGCAACAAAACTAAAAATTGGGGGGCGGGGTTAAAGGGAAGATATTGTGGCTTTCGTTGAAAGGGGATCAAATTTTTGGGTAGGTCCGTTTTTCACTTTGGCACCTCACCCATCTCCTAGCAGCCCTGAAAAATTTCCCGTATTGAAGGGGGGGTTGGGACTCCCGAGACTTTAATTGGCGTTCCGTTTAGGAGCAAAGTAATTAGATACCTTAAGGGGAAACCCTGGCCCTTTTTGAAAGCCCCAAAGGGTTTAATCAAAACTTTACTGATTCTCTAATGTACCTGCTTAGTGCATTAGGACAAAGTGATTGCCCCAAAGTTTTTGATATTGACGATCAATTGGGGTGGGCCTTGCCAATTAAAGCCTTTAAAAATGTTCCGTAAATTCCCCTGTCTTGAAAAAATGTTTAATATTTCTATATTTTTCTCTATGGAAAAATCCCGACCCCAGAAAAAAGCACAGTTTCCATTTTTGATGACTGTATTTTAGAGTGGTTTTCCTTTGGTTTTTAGAATAACATTTTTTGTGGCGCCTTTCATTATGTTTTTCACAGGTCTTTTGTGTGGCCTGAATTTTTAAGTTTTTATTTTTAAATATTAAACAGATAAAAATTTTTTTTTATGGGGATTTTTTCTTTTTGGTTTTTTTTTTTAATTTTTTTATTAAAAAAGAAAAGTTTTTTATATTTTTATTTTAAAAATTTAAAAATTTTTTTTTATTTGGGTGATTTCCAAATAAAAAAAGATAGAAAAGTTTGAATTTTTTTTTTTATAAAAAATTTTAATATTTTTTTTTTAAAAGAAAGTAACTTTAAAAAAATTTTCTTTTTTTTTTTTTCCCCTTTTTTTTTTGGGATAGTTTTATATTTAATTTTTAATAAGGGGGGGTTTTTTTAATTTTTTTTTATCGGGTAAAAAGTTTTTTTTTTCCTTATTTTTAAAATTTTTAAATTTATTTTGTGGCCAAATTTGATTTTTTGGTTTTTTTTTTTTTTTTTGTCCTTAAAAAATGGTAAAAGTAAAAAAAAGTCCATGATTTAAATGTAGCGTAAAAGTACATTTTAAAAAAAAATGGGCCCCTCGCTGCGTCCTGGTGTTAGTCCAAGTTATTTTTCCCCAAAAAAACAAAGTTTGGGATTTTTTTTCCCCTTTTTCAAAAAAACGGAAAAAATGTTTTATTTGCCGGAGGTATAACGTAGAATAAGTTTAAAAATTGTATTGCCAAAAAAATTTGGCCATAAAAACAAACCCCTGCAAAATGGGGTTGTTTTTTTTTTTCACAATTTGTAAAAGGATTTTTTTTGGGTTTTCCCCAAAAAAATTTCTAAGTATAGGGAATTAAACCCATTGGTACATTTGTATGCAAAAAAATAAAACCCTCGTGTTTTGTAGGTGGAAAAATTAAAAAATTTTTTGGCCAGGAAGGCGAAAGGGAAAAAAATCGAAGTGAGAAAAAAAAAAAAAACGCTTTTTTGGGGTCCTTAAGGTTTAATGGGGTTTGTCGAAGTTTTAAAAAAGGGTGCTTTCTTTCTGTCCATAGGCTGATTTCTCTCATATTGCAACTCGCACATTTTTACTCCAATGGAGCTGAATACAAATACCAGTTTATTACCATTTACCAGTGGCGTAGCTACAAGGGTCGCAAATGCGATCGGGGCCTTGGCCCCCCAGGGGCCCTCGCCATAGCAAACAGCTGGGTCAATCCCAGGATGCGCCTTGAGAGCTGGTGTCTACACAGTGAAGTAAGATTGGCTGGGATCAGAGCCTTAGGGCCCATCCCCACGGCATGGGTTTTCAGTCGAATTTACAGACATTTTTTTTATTCTTTGCCGGACGTTTTTTTACACCCCCGGCGTAACGAAAAAATGTTTTGGACGTAACATGTACGTTTCAATATGAAGGGGGATGGCTGAATCCACAAACCATGGACAAAAGCTGTCCCCCTTTTGTGCAAAAAAAAGACAAAATACCAGTCGGATAATCCGATCGGTATTTTGTCATTGCCACGTGAATGCATTCTTACATTTAGAGAAGTCACATGATAGGAGGAGGAAGCCCGGGTTTTAGATAAACCTGGGGGAGACAAGAAAGGTGACCCAGTGGGGGTAACTGCTTCCTCCGGATTCTTAGAGTAGGGTGAGGGCGATTTTAAAGGGGGGATAAAAAATTTTGAGTTGTCGTCGGCAGCTGTGCCAATTTTAAAAAGGGGGTTTGGGGTGGGGCTTTGTGCCCACCGATTGCTGCTGCCGTGGGAGAAAAAATGTATTGCAAGACCACGGCAGGGGGTCCAGTACTAATTTTTGTCTCTAAATGTATATAAAGCTGCGTGTTCGTAATTGCAAACTTAAGTTTTTTTTTTTTTTTTAATAAAAACATAAAAACCCCTGTTTCCCCAATTATATGTTTCTATATGTGGGTGTAAACTGCTGTTTGGGTGCATGGCAGGCCATACAAGGGAGGGAGCGCTATTTGACTTTTGCAATGCAGATTTTGGTGGGGCCATGTCGCATTCGCAAAGCCCCCAAAGTATCAGAACAGGTGAAACCTTCAAGGATTCACCCCATTTTAAAATCAACACCCTTCATTGATTATTAGGGGTTTTTATTGTGCTTTGGGAAAAAGGTTTTTTCACAGTTTTTTTTTAAAAATTGGGGGTGAAGTGGGGAAACCCCCTCCCCTGGAATTTTGCAAGTTTTTTGTCTTTAATTTTTACAGCATTACAAAGTGGTTAAATGAAAAATAAAATTTACTTGCGGATCGATGCAAATTTTAATTTCTATAGTTTTTTTTTTTTGTTTTATACTTTTACACAATAGAAAGTGTTTGTAAAAAGTTGGGGTTTTTTTGTGTAATCTTAGTCTGAAGCCATAACTTTTTATTTTTTGTTATGGAGCTATTAAAAATTGTTTTTGCGGGATGGTTGAAGTTTGGTTTTCATTGGTACCATTTGGGGTTATATGAAAACTTTGTGTAACGGTCGGGAAGTGAAACCTTGGCACCACAAGCGGTGGTACAGGACGCCCAAAGGGGTGGAAACTAAGTAGGTCCGGTTTTTTCCCAAAACCTGCGGGGGAAATGCTACCAGGTCGTACCCCCAAGTCACAAAGCAGCTCCATAAAGTTCCCCCGGAGTCCGGAAACCCAAAAAGGCAGCCCTTGGCGAGATCCGGAATTTGGATGTGCCATGACTGGGAGCGTGAGGTGGAGAGAGATTTCTCACACCCAGAGTGCCTCTCCCCGAAACCCAGGTGGTGCGTTTTTCCCGGCGTTGGGATGGGCGGACAACCCCCGGGAGTGTTGGGGCCCCAGTTTGAGGCAAAGTTCTCACGTTGTCGGGGAAGTTCTTGCGGGTAGGTGGGCTCTGTCCCACTTTCATTGCCTCCTCCTGACAGGTCGAAGGAGGCAGTGAAGGCCCAAAAAAAAGGAGCAAGACTGGGTGTGATGTTTGGACTGGTACACGCTCTTGACGGAGCTCCTCCCGCCTCTCCGAGAGACGGATGTCAATCCGGGTCACCAGATGAATAAGCTCGCTTAATGAAGACGGAGGGTCCCGGGTGGAGAGGGCATCCTTAATCTGGCAGGAGAGGCCCTTCTTGAACGTGGCGCATAATGCTGCATCGTTGCAAGCCCACTCCGAGGCTAGTGTGCGGAATTGCACAGAGTAGTCACCTACGGAGGAGCTCCCTCGCTGCAGGTTCAGTAAGGCGGTCTTGGCAGACGAATCGTGGGCAGGCTCTTCGAAGAGACTGCGGAACCGGATCGCCTCGGTCCAGAGTGGTGTCGCCCAGGCCAGGGCTATTCCGGAGAGGAGACTGACCACGAAGGCCATCTTGGACCTTTCAGACGGGAACTGACTAGCCATAAGTTTCACGTGGAGGGGGCACAGGGTGATGAAGCCCCTGCAGACCTTTGGGTCCCCATCAAACTTCGACGGCATGGACAACCGGAGTTTAGGGCTGGTGGACATCCCCAGAACGGTTGCCACGGGAGGAACCACCGTAGCCTACTGCTGCTGCTGAGTGGCGAGGAGCTGCTGCATCATAGTAGACAGATGATTGAGCTGCTGCGCTTGCTGCGCGATCTGCTTCGATTGCTGGGCCACGATGGTGGTGATGTCAGAGACGCTTGGTAGAGGCACCTTGGCGGGATCCATGGCTGAATCGAACTGTAACGGTCAGTGGAAGTGGATCCTCTGGACCACCACAACCAATGGTAGTAGCCACGCCATGGAGCGGAATCTAAGTAGGTCCAGTTTTCACCACAGCGTGCCGCAAAGCGGGATGGACTTGCTGTGGCGGGAGTCTACCAGGTCGCTACCCCTGACGTAACTTGCTTGTGGTGGCAGCCGAGGTGTTGCGCGGTACAGAATTGTGAAGCAGGCTCGTAGTCAGGGACAGGCAGAAGGTCAGGACAGGCGGCTATGGTTCGTGGTCGATGGACGAAGGCAGAAGGTACGGTACACAGTAGGCAAACAAGATACTCAGGAACGCTTCCTCTCAAGGCACAGGGCACTATCGATTCGCAGGGTGCTAGGGAAGAGGCAGGGCTTAAATAGGGTCAGCGCCCGGTGAGACCAATCACCGGCGCACTGTCCCTTTAAATTTGCCAGCAGTACCGCGCGCACGCCCTTGAACAGGAGCGTGGTGATGTAAGTGACTGTCAGAGCTGCGGGTGCGTCCGCACCCCGAGTACCGGGCTGCAGCGCCGGCCGCAGCTGAGGACGCTGCGGCGGTGTGGGTGTGCCTGCGACCCGACACGAGGGTCGCAGGGACACCAGTAACACTTTGTTTGCTTTTTATTAAGGTTTTTGTGAGTCGGGATAAACATAACACAGCAATCCTGGTAGTTTTTTTTATTTTTTACAGCGGTCACCATGTGTATAAATTACATGCTAGCTTTACTCAAGCAGGTTAATACAATACCCAATTTGTATATTTTTTTATGTTTTACTGCTTTTACACAATAAAAACACTTTTATTCAAAAAAGAAAACATGGTTTTGCATCGCCATAGTCTGAGAGCCATAACTTCTTTATTTTTCTGTGTATGGAGCCGTTTAGGGGGTTGTTTTTCGCCTGATAAGTGGCTTTTTTTATTGGGACTATTATTTCGGGACAAGACTTTTTGACTGCTTTTAAAGGGAACCGGTCATATAGGTTATGCCCCCCTTGCTGAGGACAGCACACGCTAGTGTAAGACCTGCTGTTTCCAGCACTGTGTCCCATATTCTGTAAGATGCTGTAGTTTTAAAGCATTTACTGCTCAAATCTGCAGTTTTTGCCATAAAAGAGTCATGAAAAGAGTCAGTTTTTTTCATACCCCACCCATCTGAGGCTAGCCCCGCCCACCTCACAGCTGATTACCTATTACTTTGAATAGGTAGAAACATGTGAATAACTGCTAGGTGGGCAGGGCTATCCTTTGGTGGGTGGGGCTAACACATGTTAATGAATAGGATATGAGCATTAACTACTCTAAAACTACAGCAACTTACAGCATAAGGGATACAGCGCTGGAAACAGCTTGTCTGTCACTAGCTTGTGCTGTCCTCAACAAGGGAGGCATAACCTATGTGACAGGTTCTCTTTAAATTTGTTTTTTTTGAAGGCAGGGTGAAGAAAATACTGCAACCCTAGTAGTGTTTTTTTATTTTTATCAGTGTTCACCATGCAGTATATGTGGCATGTTAGTTTTACTCGCTATGATTACAGCGATACCCAAATTATATAGTTTTTTATATTGTAGCATTTTGAAAAAAAAAAGTTTTTTTATTGTATAAAACAGTATCTATGCATCCTTATCTTCTCATAGCCATAACCTTTTATTTTTCCATACACAGATTTGTGTTTGGGCTTTTTGTTGTGGGATGAACTGACATTTTTATTGGTACCTCTTAGGCGTTTATACAACTTTTTGATCGCTTTTTATTCCATTTTATGTGCTGCGGGATCAACAAAAATTGCAATTCTGTGACTTTTTTTTTTATGGCGTCCATCATATGGGTTAAAGAACATGGTAGAATTATAGACTAAGTGAGCGATTGGCATTTCTAGAGGTGAAAGGGTGGTGTACGTGTTTTTATTTTATTTTGTTCTTTAGATCACTGTTACAATGCATAGCAGTACATAGAAATACTATTATACATTATTACTGTCATTCACTGTGCCACGGCCGGGCGCAGTGACGTCATAGGCAGCCCAGAATCCTTTGTTAGGCTTCTGGGTTGCTAGAGAGAGCATCGACACCAGCGATCTTTTCGCAGTGGTGCCGGTGCAGACAGAGGGAGCTCCCTCACTCTGCCTTCCACTTAGCTGCCGTAATCGCGATTGATCACGGCAGCTAAGGAGTTAATTGCCCATGATCAGAGTGAGTTACAGTTATGGGCGACAGAGCATGAGTCCAGCTGTAATATACAGCTGGTTCCATGTTGCCGATCGTGTGAGCTCCGCTTGTGAGCCCGCACGATGTCCAGGACATTCCTATACATCCATTTGTGGGAACACCTTCCCGGCCAGAACGTATAAGTACATCCAATGTCGGTAAGGGGTTAAAAAAAACCTTTTCTCTTTTTTTTGGTTTCTGTATCATATTCATATCCACTATTGGATTCTGACTTGTCGTTTTATCTCTGTGTTTGAAGGCAGAGAAAAATTAATCTTAAATGGGAACAGAGCTACCTGGGACCTGCTTCTCTTCATTTCCGGGTTTTTGCCCTAACAGGCAGGAGAGTCTCTGCTCCAAATGTCTACTCTCCCCTTTTATCCATGTTTTCTAAAACAATTACAGGTAGCCCCCGGGTTACAAACGGGATAGGGACTGTAGGTCTGTTCTTAAGTTGAATTTGTATGTAAGTCGGAACAGTTAGATTTATTAAATGTAATTCCAGCAAAAAAAAATTCGGTTAGTACAGGGAACAGTTTTTACATTTGTTTTGCTGTCTGTGCCCTTTTTTAGAAGATTTCACCTAACGGTCTGTATCTCATGTGCAGCTGTGGCATGCTGGCACTTGGTTATTAGGCTATGTTCACACGGCTTAACTGCGGGGCGTAATTTCGCCCTGCAGTTTTACGCGTTGTGGATCGCGGGCGGGGCGAGCGAAGTATGGACTGTGCAACGCGGGGCCGGCATCTTCGCCAGGCCCATTGAAACACCCTGCTGGCGGCGCGTATACGACGATAGAAATGGACTGCCTATTATCTCCAGTTGGGGGGAGAGTAAGCAGCTTATCCATGTTCTCTATAAGAGAACTTTGAAATTACCGTAATGAATGGGCCGTTTTCGGCCCGTAATTGGCGCACTCCGGCGCGTAATTATGGACCGAAATACGGCCCATTTTAAGCCGTGTGAACATAGCCTTATGGTGCGTGACTCAGAGTTGAATGTCAGCCATGCCCCATAAGTCTCCGTTTGTAAGGGTGCTTTCACACAGTGCGGTTTTTGGCGCGTTTTTTTGGATGTGTTTTTTGTGCAGGAAGGCACAACAATTAATGCTACACATTGTTGCACAAAAAACACATCCAAAAAAACGCATCAAAATCGCACCATGTGAAAGCACCCTAACTAGGGGACGCATGTAACTCGGAACGATGTAAGTAGGGGACTGCCTGTATTTCTAGTTTTTGAAATGTAAAAAGATCTGGATGATAAAAAAGCAGAACAATTATGCACATGTGAACTATATAAACGCAGACCATACATTTAAAATTCAACCCATTGATATTTATTGGCTACAAATACGGATCTGTTAGAACATACTGCACAGAAAAACGTCTGTTTTTTCAGCGTTTTTATTTTCTAAAAACGCTGAAAAAATGACTAAATACAGCTCCCATAGACTTCTATAGTAAAAACGTCCTGCTGTCGCCACAGAGCGTCTTTTTTCTGGTCGTTTTTTGTAACGCTACAAAAAACAACTGAGCAGGGCAGAAAATGAACTATTGGAGTCTATGGCTGTGTCTCCACTGCACAGATAAACATCAGTTTTTTCAGCGTTTTTTTTTTTTTTTTTTTACTATGCTGTTCATTTCTGCAGAAAAACACTCCATAGAACGCGACAAAAATGCGCCAAGAAGCGGCCGTTTTTTCAGCTGCTTTGACAGGCAGTGGACAAAAAACTCAGTTTTATGAACGTTTTTAGTATTTGGTTTTCTGGTCGTTTTTTGCCCACTGCAGTGTAGACAGAGCCTTAAAAGAAATACTTTTATAAAATAACCTGATCTAAGACAGAAATGTAAATACAATTATTTCTAAATCTTAAAAAACAGCGGCCGAAGGCTCAAGCAAATATAAAAATACATTAACCTTCATTAAAAAATGTGGCTTTGCATTAGCATCCATTTATGCACTCTGAGATCCTGCGGCCTGTTTATTGACAGGAAGGAATTCCAGTTAAGTGGTTATTGATTAGGCAAACAGGGTATAATGAACAGTGGGGGTGAGCAGTTTGCTCAGTGCAAGGTGTGGTGAGCACAGTGAAGAGTCCACAGACGAGCTCCAAGTATGGATTCACTAAAGCCAGAAAGCAGCTGTCCTTCTCAATGTCCAGGTTTACCAGATGGGTAATTCTTTTTATAATAATTGAATATTTAAACAGCACAACTTATTTGAATGCACTTGTTACTTGCTTTTATTATTATTAGTAGTAATTATTAGATGTTGCCGTACGTCCATCTTTTACTGAGTTCTACATTCAAACCTCAGGTAATGATGTTCAACTGAATGAATGAATGAATGAATGAATGTTGACTGTCAAGGACAATAGGCTACAACTGTTATTTTGCAATTTATTTGTGCATCTACATGGTGTGCACCTGAATTTTAATAATCTGAATTGGGGTAGTAAAACAGGAAGAGTCACTAGTAATAAAGGATCTGGGTTTAATTGTTAATAATCTACAATATGCAGATCAGTTTGGGCATCAGTTCATAAAAAGGATCTCTAGTTAGAAGAAGAGTTTGGAGAACCTCAGTCATTAGCAGAGATTCCAAGAATTAAATAGATGTCTAAGTAGAACATCAATTGATACAAATGTATAAATGGTCCATTCAGAAAGATATGATAAATACCTGTTTAGTGTATTGATACTCTTTCCAGCTGGAGGAAGAAGGATTAAGTCTCCAGAGTTGATAGACTTCATTACTGTAAACCCTGTGAGAAGTAGATGTTTATCTTGGAATAAAGCAATATAAATTATTGTGTGAATGGGTAATATACTCGGCAAACGTTGATCTAGTTTCATTGTCATGTGGAGTCAGAAAGAAATTTTCTCTCTCTTAAAAAACGTAGCTCATGCCCAGAGTATTTCTTTTCACCTCTGGATTAACTCAGATAATTTGCTGTCCTCACCGTGTCTATGTGCACATCCTCCACCTTTGGACTTGATGTAATTTTTTCAGCCATACTAACTTTGAGAGTATACTCTGACATACAGTATCTCACAAAAGTGATGTCATCGCACTCATACTAGTCATTGGAAGTTCAGCATGTGAGCAGGTGTGATAAATTTGGTGTCATCACTCTAGTACTGGTCTATGGAAGTTCAGCATGGCACCTCATGAGAGAGAACTGCCTGAAGATCTGAAAAAAATAATTGTTGCTCTACATAAAGATGGCATATGCTACAAGAAGATTCCCAACACCCTGAAACTGAGCTGCAGGATGGTGGCCAAGACCATACAGAGGTTTAACAAGAAAGGCTTCACTCAGAACGGACCTCTCCATGGACGACCAAAGAAGTTTATTGCATGTGCTCAGTGTCATGTCCAGAGATTCTCTTTTCAAAAAAGACATGAGTGCTGCCAGTATTGCTGCAGAGGTTACAGCGGTGGGAGGTCAGCCTGTTAATGCTCAGACCGTACACCGCACACTTCATCAAAATGGTCAGCATGGCTGTCATCCCAGAAGGAAGTCTCTTCTAAAGGTAATACTTGAAGAAGCTCACAAACAGTTTGTTGAAAACAAGCACACTAAGAACATGGATTACTGGAACCATGCCCTGTGGTCTGATGAGACCAAAATAAACATATTTGGTTCAGAGGGTGTCGAGCATGTGTGGCGGCAACCAGGTGAGGAGTACAAAGGCAAGTGTGTCCTGCCTACAGTCAAGCATGGTGGTGGCAGTGTCATGGTTTGGGGGCTGCATGAGTGCTGCTGGCTGTGGAGAGCTACAGTTCTTTGAGGAAACCATGAATGCCAACATTTCCTATGGCATACTGAGGTTTTGTCCTTTTGTAAGATACTGTATATTATATTATATATACTGGTATACATGGTCTTTATAAATTATCTTGAACACTTTTAACATTTTTAAATTTTGGCATATATACATCAAAGTTGCACATGTCTGGAATCAGTCTTCACTCCATTGGTGCATGCAGTTGTCAGTAAATAGCCACTATTCATTGTAGACAGGATAACCATAATGACAAAAAACACCTTTAGTGCACACCCAGCAGTAAAGGGTAGTGGGCTCCATGTTTAAAGGGAGTCTGTCAATGTATAACAAAATTCACCTTTGTTACAGGCAGCTATGTTCTACCCTGAAACACCTTGGCATGTAAGACAAATCTTAGTAAGAAAGCTGAGAATGGGAAGAATAGTTATCTTGGCAGGTCCCTGTTGGCTTCTTACCACTTCGCTGGTCTTGACTGACACATCTCGCCCTAAAGACAAATATTCAGAGATCTGTCAGTCAAGCTGACACCAATGGAAGAAGCCATAGAACATAGCTGTTCTGAGTAAAACAAAGCTGTAGAGAGTAAAACATAGCTGATTGACACAAGGAGGCTGGTTTCTATTTCATGATGTCGGTGGTTCAGGTATCTCCAGATATACAATTGTGGGTATTAGTAGCTCGATGAGCTTTGTAAAGATATTCCAGGTAACACCACCGAACCAAAGTGAAAGGCGAAACGATAAAACAGTGATAAAAAGTCATGACAACCTAAGCTAGAATCAAAATATATTTATAAGGATGAAGAGGGCACTAACCTACATACATAAACATAGAAAGGGATTATTTACTGTTAGAGCGGTGAGACTGTGGAACTCTCTGCCAGAGGAACTTGTCATGGTGAATTCTATAACAGAGTTCAAAAAGGGTTTGGATGCATTTCTAGAGTGTAATAATATAACAAGTTATAGTATCTAGGATTCTGGAGAAGGGTTGTTGATCCAGGGATTTATTCTGATTCAGATTGGAGTCGGGAAGGAATTTGTTCCCCAAAATGAAGACAATTGGCTTCTACCTCATTGGGGTTTTTTGCCTTCCTCTCAATCAACACTTTAGCACAACAGGCTGAACTGGATGGACGTCTGTCTTTTTCTAGCCTTACAAACTATGTAACTATGTAACTATGTAACCTGCAGTCATCCTATTCAGCATATCTATACAGCACCCTTTACAGCAAGATCCATCTAGGTTACCTTGTCAACCTGGAAGGAGCCATGTATCAATGGTAATCCATTACCCACTATGTCCTTATCATGTTACAATGCTGTGTCTATAACACACTGCTGAGATGTAGATGGGTCACTTATGGGATTCATTTACCCTTTTATGAAGGTACATAAACCCTGTACATGCTACACTGTCAACTGAGGTTCTGGGACAGTTGTAAGATGGAGATAGCAGTGTCCCAATCTCACACAAGTCCTAATATAACTATAATGTTTGCCATCAATACAGTATATAATTATCACCAGTGTTGTAACAAGTAGGCGTCAAAAGATGATTTGTTATCACCAGGTATATATTATGACTACATAGTATTTACCAATGTTACAATAAACTAATGGAGTGTGAGATTGGTCCTTTGTCTTTTCATGGTGGTTTTTATTGTTCTCCTTTTACTATAATATTGTCTTCTTCTCCTTGTGGTGAGAGCAAGGATTAGGGTATGTTCCCACGGCGTGTTTGATTCGTTGTGGATCCGAAAAATGCATTCAAAAGCACAGCGTAAATCACATCCAAAATGCATCCAACACGCAGGTCTGTTTGGATGCGTTTTAACTGCAGCAGGATCACACCCTATGGTTTTAAATAGGGTGTCGGCAGCATTAAACGGATCAATAATTGACATGACAATCCTGTTGAACGGATTTCAAAAGTTGCATCACAAATACGTAAGTAAAAGCACATCGTTGATCACTCGTCTGAACGCCGAAGCGTTTGTTTCACATTGAAAGCAATGTATGACACTGCACATTGTTATATGCGAGTTTGGTTGTTAAGGTCCGAAACATGGATCCAAACACGCATCTAAAAACGGATCCAAAATCGGATCCAACACCCAGTGTGAACATACCCTTACAGCTTATTAAACACAAGGTGATTTCTAACCCCCTTTTGTTAATAATACAGATTAAGTGATATATTTTTATGAGATAATATGAATGTATTTTTAGTATGACATAAAATTGAAGGCATTGTATTTGAACGTTTGATTATGTATATTACACTTTATTATGCACTGTGATGCATTTTTCCACTTATAATAATTGCATATTTAATTAATGAATTGAATGATGTGGGAGGGTATTTATACGCTGTAATGTTTCCCAAGGCTCCCAGGAGGTGCTAAATCCTAGTCCTGGCAATAGTAAGGGAATACATTTCACATTTTCCCTTTGAATACTCGTTTGCTGCTTCTTCTACATGTTTGTTCAGTTTACTGTCTGACCACTACTTTGTTTAGTAATTAAAACTAGATAATAATACATATTCTTCTCTTCTTAGCTGTTTTCTAGCTGTAGATTTTTGAATTCTGTTTTTTATACAGTGATCCCTCAGCATACAATATTACATGGCGGTCAATGCATCAGCTCCGCTTTGCGATATCCTTTGTTGTCTGTGGCAGCTCCTGGCACCTTCATAATCCCCCATCAGTCTTCGGGCTCCTGGCCCCTTGGCAATCTGTGTGAAGATGAACCTTAAAAACAAACTTGAATCCTTTGGGTAATCGCACAACAATGGACTCCATTATTTCAATTGTCCTGTGCTGTGCGGGGGGGGGGGGTGGACATGGCACTCTTGTTTAATCTCAATCACTTATTACTCAGTCACATAAGAGCAGTAGAATAATTTTGCACCCCTCCAGTTTGATCTTCAAAAAACCCCCTGCAGTAAATTGAATGTCCAGTAAAAAAAATTAAAAAAAATTTAAAAAAAAAAAACTCTGCCGTATTGGCCCTTTTTGAAGCTTTCTGATACAGCAAGAATGTACTTCAGAATTAATAACCTTTTTATAAATGATAATAAAACCACATGAAAATAAGTTCCTATAAAAACTCTTATATTGGCATTTAAAATAAAAATCAGCATAAAAACACAAAATAAAACAACAAAAAAAAAAAATCATATCATCCTTCTTTCACTCTGTAGGGGGCGCAACATATTCATAAAAATTCCCCTATCACTAAACTTTCTAACAGCTCTTTCTCATGTTTCTTATTCGTGTGATGCAATATATGATATATAAAATATATATATTATTTATATATATATTTATTTTATTAAAATTATTATAATTCTAAATAATTCATGATTTTCTTTCACCTTAACATTTTAAATTGCAATTGGCCTTTAAAACTGGCCCCCTCAGATCTTGTTTTTCATTTAAAATCTGTCATGAATAAAACCCTTAAAACATTTTTCTATGTCTTCATAAAAATATTAATCCCTCATACCCCTTCAAACTGTGTTGCATTTCAGTGGGCTCTTTATGGCTTTTAATAGAAAAAAAATTAACTTAAACCTCATTATCATATTAAAATTCTCTTGTTCGTGAACAGGTCTCTTGTCAGGGTTAGTCACAGTTTTCTCTTTAAATTTCTCTGCTTTTGTTAGTGTAAACTGTTTTTGTGGTCTTATTACCATTGCAAAAAATGCATAAGGATTCATGAATAGAGATTTACGACATACAAGCATTAATCAAACACAAAAAAGGACCCATCCCCACTTCACTCAATTTCACATTTTCCTCTTCAAAAAAGAAAAATTAACTTTTCATCAGCTGGAGCTTCAAACAAAAGGAAAAAAAAAAAACAAAAATGATTTTCTAATAATGACTGCGCAATTGTTTTTAATCTGGTTGAACTAAAACCTTCACTAAAAAGCAATAGGGGGTAGTACTACCAAAAAGAAACCCCCCAAAAAAAACTTTAAAAATTTTTTATCTTTATATGCCCCGGGGCTTTGTTTAACAAGTGATGTCACTGAACTTTTTCATGAGATCTCTGATCACATGAAATCTCTTCTTTACTCCTGCAAATAAACAGACAATTTAATCCCATCCCCCAGGACAGCATTTGGAGAAAGGAAAAAAAAAAATTATTAGACGGCATCCATCTTGCTCTGCTGGAAACTGGAACTGGCTATAGCATTAAAAAAACAACCCTGAAACAAAGGTTGAAAATAAAATTTGCACACAATAATGAGCTCTGTAAATACCACGTGGATTTTTTCTGTCATCTAGTTGTAACCCAATTTATAAAGACGTCTACTCCAATATGTTTACTCCTATTAATCCGGAAATCACCTTCCCCCATATCTAGTTCATTTTAAATCAAATTATAATCATATTAGCCACCTAAAATAAAGCACAAGAAGTAAAGTAACATTATAAGACAGAAAACATTTCCTTTATCAGTTCATTAAAAATATGCAACAATGTAAAAACCTTCCCAGTTTTCTGTAACTACATATCCTGCAATATAGGAGCTGTTCTCATATAATGACCCTGCACATGCAGAATTATAAATGATACAATAGATGAAAATTTTATTAAAAAATGATGCTGATTCCTTCCTTGGTCTAACAGAAACCGCTTTGACACAACTTCCCCGCTGCATCTCTTATGAGGGGGGAACTTCAATTTACCCCCACCCGCTGTCTACGAAGGGGGACTTCAACTTACCCCAACCCCCTGTTCGAGGGGGGACTTCAATTTTCCCCCCACCCGCTGTCTAAGAGGGGGGACTTCAACTTACCCCACCCGCTGTTCCCGGCAGCAACATGGCTGAGGTGTCGGCTTTCTTCTGTCAGATACCTGCAACCCCACAACACCTTAACCCTCACACTCTCTCTGCCTTCCTCTCTGGCAACCCACGCTTTCACGGGGGCCTTCTTCTTGCTCTTCCCCCACATTGGACCCCCTGCTCCAACACTCAGGGCTCTCCTCCACCTTCACTTGCCCCAAAAAACAAAACCCGAAAAACCCATCTGTTCTGGGACCCATAAACCGCTAAAAAACCCCGTTCCCACTTACTCCCCCACTACCATGTCTAACCTCTCAACCTTCTCTCTTCCCTGGAAGGACCTCTCTCCCTCTGTTCCGTTGTTAGTTATTAACTTGTCACCTTTTGTACTTGTTTGACCCACAATTATTTTAATAACCCCAATTTATACAGCCCCTCTGAAAATCTAATAACAACAATTTAAACACTAAGCAATTATATTTAAAATTTTCTAACATTGTCCTGTGTCCCCAAACCTCTGCTCTATCCTTTGTCTGAGCTGGAATAACAGGCAGAATCACCTTTGCTGCAAAAAAACTGTATCTGTAACTCTGCAGGCATTCCTTGTCCTTCCTTTGCTTACAGCTTTGTGACACTTGGTTGGCCAAAATACAGCAAGGAGCTCGCTCCCACCCCTGATCTAACAATTCACTAGCAATCACTGTTTCCTTAAAAACCCCAGACATGTTTTACACAATTTCTCCCTATTTTCTGGATTACTGGAAGTCTCAGAATTGACTGGTAAACCTTTTGCTGTATCCTGCTACAGCGCCAAGTATGTTTTTGCAAGTTTTATAGGTTGAGTTACAGCTTTATAGAAGGCCAATCAGTCAATAACGATATAACACAGCTTTATTGTTACAACAGTCCAATAATAAATCAAGTATGATAAAATGATAAAAATAAAATGATTCCAGGAAATAGGGAGACAGTATGTACAGAGAGAAATTAAGTATATACAAAAGTTTAAGCGCTTATGATACTTCACCCGTAGGTGGGTCATCGATCCTATTCTTACTTCCGCCATGAGAAACCTAAAAGATGGCCTAGGATTTGAGAAACTCTCAGGGAGCCAGCATCACTGTGTATGGGCGTCTCCATACCAGGAAAGAACGGTTTTCTGCTATACATGGCTAATGTAAGGGATTTTATATGTCGCCTCTACAAAATGGCGGACATGACCTAATGCTTTGTCAGTTTAAAAATGCCCATGTGTTATTTTGTATTGATCTCTTTATTGAGAGTTAAAGAGTACCATATACAAACACACCTCTTCACATAAGATAAGCCAAAAAGCATACAGAAATCTGAATAAGACCCTGAAAAGGGAAAACTTTATGTGTATTCAGTCAACAGAAGTGTAAAAAAGGCTTGTACCTTTGGAAATCAGAAGCAAGAATCGAGTCAACTTAAAACAGGCAAAAATTTCACACCCTTTTTTACCATCAAGGCTGATTACATAATTTGATATAAAAATAGAAATTAAATCACTATAATTTGGCTCAATAGTCATATTTTGACTAGCATTACACCGCCCCACACCTTCTGTCTCTCCCCTCCTCCCTTCTAGATTGTAAGCTCTCACGGGCAGGGCCCTCTTTCCTCTCTGTATCAGTTACTAGTCATTTTTCGTCCCCATTGTATTTGTTCAACATTGAATGTACAGCGCCTTGGAATCAATGGCGCTCTAAAAAAAAAAATAATCATAATAATAATTTTACACAATGGCCCAGATGTATGAATGTTGCTGCTTCAGTTTTCTGCTGTAGGTTATGACAGATGAAATGGTGTGTGTCATATCCAACATTTTCATAAAGCATTTGCGCCAAAAAGAATGAGTCCATCCGACAAGACTGACACTTTTGTCACTCGACAGGGGGAGCGTCTATGCCAATTTATATGATACAACACATTTATGAAGCTGTCATGCAACAAAGTGTTGCAGTTCATGCGTTGTTATTCATGCCATTTTCAAAGTGGCGAGGCTAAGATATAGTCACAGCGTAGGACACTTTTTTGGCGCATGGGAGTTTTTCTTATGACGTGACACATTTATAAAATGCTGTGAGACACTTTCACAGATAATTATGAACTCAACTTTGGCGCAGCACTACCTAAGACACTTTCCTCAATGTCAGTTTCATACATCTGGGGCAATGTACCAAAAGAAAAAGAACAGTGGTGTGCTCACCTGGTGCCCATAGGAGCCACTCATCCTGGCACATGTAAAGAGCAGTACAGAACATGTAGTACCGCACTGTACTGTAGAGAGGCATTACTAGACCGCCAGTCACTGGATGCACTTCATTAGTACAGATGTTTTACAAGTAAAATGTTCATTATAATTAACTGGATCAGTATATGGGACATTGTATGTTGAAACCACACTCAACATACAATATCCAAGGAAAGACCATTGTATCTTGAAAATATTGTATCCTTAGGCCATTGTAACTTGAAGGACCACTGTATATGATTGCAGGGGCATTCATCTTCCCTGAGCTGCTTTATGCATGTACAGCATTTAGAGAGCTGCTTTACAGCAGCTACTTTACAGCAGCTACATGGTCATAGAAACCTGTGAATAGGAGCAGACTCAGTGATGTCTATGGCAGAGTTTTCTAGACAAATCACTATGCATGGAGGGGAAGAGGGAGAGCTGTCTCTATCTCCAACTGCGAATGGTAAAAAGCTGTGATATCTACACATTGGTAGCACCTTTATTGTAATCCTGTGATGATGAGGAGGAGTCTACAGAGAAGTTTTTCTACAGAGCAGGAAGTGTCGGCCTATTATTAAACTTAGTGGCCTAAGTAAAAAATGCAGGATTTTTTTTTTTTTTGTTAAACTGAATTTTTCTTAAAGTTTTTTTTTTAAAACTGGTCATACAAATGCAAATTTCAATATCAACAATGTTACTGTTACCTCGACAGACAAATTATACAGTAAACAGTATAATAGGCAATAATGCTTATAACCTCAGAATGTAACAAGTCATATTAAATATTACAAACCATCAGTGATGTATAACGGTAAGAAAACAGATGAATGCACAGGACACAATAGGAGGGAAAGGGAGGGAGCAGGGAACAATATAAAGGGTCATAAGCATGCAACCAACCCAACCGTATAAACAAAGTCAAAGCAATGCCAGCAACTCAAAGGCCCTTTGCGATCACGTATGCATCCCATTGCGACCAGGTGTCGCAGGATGGCTCAAGAGTGTTATTTAGAGACGCTGTTAAATATTCCATGCATCTAATATCTTTGGTTCTCTGGACTAAATCAGATAAAGATGGGGGATCTCGCCGCTTCCAGAACAACGAGATCAAACATCTTGCTGCAGTTAAGATATGCATAGCCATTCTAAGAACCTTCTTCCTGACCAATGTAGTTGATAAGTTCAAGAGATAAAATAGAGGGTCAGCTGGGACATGCATACCCATGCTTTCTTTTATAAGTGTTTTAACAGTATGCCAGAATAACCTAATTTTAGGGCATTCCCAGAAGATATGAAATATATGACCAGTACCAGAGTTGCATCTCCAACACCTATCCGGGACATTCGGGTTGAGTTTATGCAGAAAGGAAGGGGTATGATACCACAGCATCAAGATTCTGTACTGATTCTCTATCTATAGCGTACAACGAGAGGTCTGGGCCGCTCTCTTCCATATCGTCTGCCATTCCTCCCTAGACAATTCCCTCTTTGCGGAAGTTTAACATTTAGTCATATATGCATGCTTTATAGGATTATCCGGGAATGGATGGTATAAGATGGAATAGATATCTAAGATCAATCCCCTGGTTGTGGTGGACACTCTGCAGATCATCTCAAATATAGTGGGCATGGAAACCCCCAGTGAACCCAAAACCTTTTGCAAAAAATGGGTGATTTGGAGGTATGCATATCTACCAGATTTCGAAATCGAAAACTTGGACGGTATCTTATCAACTCCCATGATACATATGGTAGAGTGGTCCACTATGTCGGAAGTTTGAAAATGGTTCCTGTAAAACCACTCCCTCATAGCAGGTTTCTCCATCCCACCCTTGAAGGATGGGTTAAACAGAAAAGATATAAGGGCAGAGGCAGGTAAGCAGAGGTTGAACGTCCCGGCGCATTTTCTCCATATATCTCGAGTCAACTGCATTGGGCCTAGCAATACTAGGTCCGGCATGGATGACGCGGTTTTCCTTAATAGAGAGTTTGAGTGTACTGGCGCTAGCCATAACTTTTCAATCTCTGCCCACCTTGAGTATGCATATAGCGAAGTCCACGCTGGAATGCGCCTTAATTGTGCTGCCCAGTAATATTTTATCAGGTCCGGAGTCCCAAGCCCTCCTCCTTCTTTTTTTGGCTAAAAGGACAGACTTTCTAATCCGGTGCCTACCATAGGCCCAAATGAATTTAATTAAAGAATTTTGTAGAGACTTAAGTTCCCGCAATGAAATGGGGATGGGGAGGGTTTCAAATAGGTATAATAGTTTAGGAAGAACAGTCATCTTAATCGCAGTTAATCTACCCAACCATGAAAGCGGCAGAGCCTTCCACTTTCCAAGAAGGGAGTGGATTTCTGCGAAGAGTCTGGGAAAATTGTGAACAAATAAGGACGCATAGTTCTTTGTGAGTTTAACCCCTAGATATTTTAATGAAGTATCTTTCCAGTGGTAATTATAATTAGCCTTAAGGGATTGAAGCTCTCCCTGGCCTAAATTAATGGGGAGAGCCTCCGTTTTAGAGGTATTAATTTTGTATCCCGAGATATTATTAAAGGATTGCAGTAAATTATTTAGATTTGGCAGGGATATATGGAGAGATGTGAGTGCAGGATTTTTTTTTTAAATATTGTGACATTAAAATTTGTTTTTTTTTTTAAATGTAAAAATATATTTGACATAAAAACACAGTTTAAGCAATAGGTCAATTTTGGAAGACACATTCTCTTTAATTTTATTATGCTACACAAATACGATGGGGACATCTTTTGTGGACTCGCCCCACTTGCTCCTTACATTTATGAACTGTGCAAATACAGATAATTTACAAGTAAAATGTTCATGTTCATGGACACTGAATTAGTGTCTGGGACATTGTGTATTGAAACTACACTAAACATACAATGTTCGAGGAAAGACCATTGTATCTTGAGATTATTTTTTCCTGAGTACCACTATATTACTAGCCTTGTACTGTAGTCACACAAATTGTGCCGTCATGGTATACCACAGATCGGACTAAAATGACTTTTCTTTCACTTATTGCTTTCAGTCCTCAAGGAGTCATGTGTGTTGCATGTGTCTTCTAGAAATATTTTTTTTCTTGTAGACAACATCTAACAGAGCTGGAGAGCTCCATGGTAAACATCATAAGGATCTTCCACTCTTATTCTAATGAACACTGCAAGCTGAGGAGAAAAAATCTCAAAGAACTGATCAACAAACAGATGTCAACATTTGTGAAGGTGAGCAATACAATCAGGTCATAAATGTAACAATCCAACTGGAAAGACAATTATTAAGTTATCTTTACAACCATGTTAGCATGTATTCACATTGTGCGGTTCTGTTGTGGTAAGAAACTGCATCAAAACTGCAGCTTTTACAGGTGAAATGTGGGGAAAAAAAAGTGTTTCACCTGTAAAAGCTGCATAGCCAAAAGCGTCATCACACTTGGCTATGATGTATTTTTTTTTTTTTTTACTGCAACAGAACTGCACCATCTGAATATCCTCTTACTGAAACAGTCAATTCTGACAAATAGGATTTGTCTCCACCATTGTAACATCTATAGGAATTGTTTTATATTTTCTTGGCTATGGCTTGGTTAAATTACCTAATTAAGTTAATGGCTGTTAACATACAACCTATACATTAAATTGATTTGATCAATTTACAGTATCTCAGAAAAGTCAGTACATTTTTGTAAATATTTATTATATCTATGGGACAACACTTAAGATATGACACTTTGATACAATGTAAAGTAGTCGGTGTACAGCTTGTAAAAGGCTATGTTCACACGGCTTAATTGCGGGATGGATTTCAGCCGCAACTACGGCGTGTGCTCGGCAGCGGAGGCGGGGAGGGCGGCAGCTCGCCGGCCCCATAGACATTCATTATTGTATACCGCCATGATAATTGACATGTCACTTTCTCCCCGCTCGCCGTATTGTCCGAGCGGGGAGAGGAGACGGAGTCCATATGTTTTCTATGAGAACTGTGGATTACCGTAATGACTGGGACGGATTTCACCCGTAATTCGCGCAGTATGGCGCTAAATACGGGCTGAAATCCGTCCCAAAATAAGCTGTGTGAACACAGCCTAACAGTGTTAATTTGGTGTGCCCTCATAATAACAATACACAGCCATCAATACCTAAACCGCTGACAACAAAAGTGACTACACCCTTAAGTGAAAATGGACAAATTGTGCCCAAAGTGTTGCCACCATTATTTTCTACCACCTTAACTGTCTTGGGTATGAAGTTCACTAGAGCTTCACAGGTTGCAGCCACTTGAATCCTCTTCAACTTCTCCATGACGGAGCTGGTGGATGTTAGAGACCTTGCGCTCCTCCACCGTCCATTTGAGAAAGCCCCACAGATGCTCAAAAGGGTTTAGGTCTGAAGACATGCTCGGCCAGTCCAGCACCTTTACACTCAATTTCTTTAGCAAGACAGTGGACGTCTTGGAAGTGTGTTTGGGGTTGTTATCATGGTGGAATACTGCCCTGCAGCCCTGTTTCTGAAGGTAGGGGATCATGCTCTGCTTCAGTATTTTACAATACATGTTGGCATTCATGGTTTCCTCACTGAATTGTAGCTCCCCACAACCAGCAGCACTCATGCAGCCCCCAACCATGACACTGCCACCACCATGCTTGACTGTAGGCAAGACATACTTGTCTTTGTACTTCTCACCTGGTTGCCACCACACACACTTGACACCATCTGAACTAATTAAGTTTATCTTGGCCTTATCAGACCACAGGACATGGTTCCAGTAATCCGTGTCCTTAGTCTGCTTGTCTTCAGCAAACTGTTTGCGTGCTTTCTTGTGCATCATTTTTACATGTTAAACTTTTTGCTTTTCACCATGTGGCATAAATAATGTGCAACCTTTATTCTATGGGTTGGTACCATTATGACATAAATGACTAAATATATGTATATATGTACGGTTTACCACTTTTAGTGCTTTACTACTTTTGCACAATAAAACTTTATTCCATTCTGAATGATTATGTTAACACAAGTAGACAAAAGTAAATAAACATTCCTACCAAATAAATTACTGTTCTGATTTTGCTTTGTTTCAAAGATACAGCAGATTATCTATCATGCTTGTCTACAGTTGCTTTGCTTAAGTTGCCAACCACGAATGTTCTTTATCCTCAAAGCCCCCACCTACACATAAGACATAGTAATTAAAGCACATAGGTGGTCGGTAACCTAGGAAACAATTTGTAAACAAGAATTATAGATAACCTGCAATATCTTTGAAATGAAGAAAAATTAGAACAGAAATGTATTTTGTTAAAATGATTACTTTTGCCTACATGTTTCCAGCTAAACAATAAGATGGGAATACCCCTTTGAGTACATCAAAATCCTTTCTATTTAAAAGCTTCTTTCAGTTTCTTAAAATTCTAACAGAAGGAGTATAAGAGTGAGTTCACACACTGTGTTTTTTTGCAAGCAAGCAATTAAAAGACTCCAAGACTCATGCATTTTTTAATTAACCCACATCTTAGAGTGCAGTCACACAGTGCAGTTTTGGTGCAGTTTTAACTGCACTCCAATTAAATTGTCTTTATTACCAGCAAGCTTCTTTCAGTTGTCTAAATTGTTCAAAAATGTGTTCAAGTAAGTTATCAAGGACTGTGTTTGAAGTCTGGTGGATTACAAACACACTAATTGATTACTCACTGTCTAAACAGTTTAGATAAGTGAAAGAAGCTTGTGGGTAGTAAAGGCTGTTTAATTGGAGCACAGGTAAAGGGAATCTGTCGCCAGTTTTTTTTTTTTTTTTACTTATTAAATCAAGCCCCTGATCTATATTCTTTTCCTCTCAGTCGTTTTTATTTCCTGATTGTAGATTTCTCTATTTGGCCGTCTATATATGATTGTGGGGAAGACATTCTTGCTTGCACTGCTTTAACAGCAGTCAGAGAGATACTTTACAGCAGCTTCATGCCCATAGGATTCTTAAGACAGTTTCTGTCCCCTAGACGTCTACAGGAGAGTTTTCACTGTGGAGGGAGGGGAGAGGGGGAGCTGTGACATCTCCTCTTGTGACTGGTGGATTCTGTGTTATCTGTACACAATGGTGTCTCCTCTCAGTTTGACCCTGCTGTTACTGATAATGAGCACACTGCTGAAAAGCTCTCTAAACAGAACAGGAAGTGTCAGAAGATTATTAGGCCTAGTGGCCGAAGTGAAAACTGCAGGACTTAAGAATTATTAAAAAAATACTGAAAGTGATATGGGAAAAAAAACAAACAAAACATAACCTAAAACTCCTAAAAATGTGTTTAACATAAAAATGTGAGTTAAACAATAAGTCATTTTTTGATGACACATTCCCTTTAAAACTGCACCAAAACTGCTCTGTGTGAAAGCACCCTTAGGGTATGTCTACACTGCATCGGACAAAGAACGGACGAAAATCAACTGTTTTTTGTCCGATGCAGGGCTGTGGTGTTTGTCACGTTTTGCGGAAAAACCATAATTGGTTCTCGTTTTTTTGCTGTCACCCATACAATTGATTGTATGGGAAGATGACGAAAAAACTCAAAGCGCCAGCGTTTTATACAAAATGTTGTATAATACGTTGACGTCTAAAGACAATCGTGGTAAAAACGCCATGTGTGGACTACATGTTGTTTTTTTCTATTATTGTCTATGGGCTGCCTGAACGATCGTACGATTGTTGTGCTATGTCATGGAGACATAGCCTTACTTGTGTTTTAAATTAGAGTTAATTACAAAACCACTTGCAGTTGAGATACGCAGCAAATATGAAACAAAACCGCAGCGTGTGTTTTCTGGAGTCCTCTTCTAGCTCTTTTCCTACAAAAGCTTGGAAGTTTTGCATTAAGCTTCAGATGACTAACTTGTTTCTCTCTCTTTTTTCACAGCAAGTCCAAGACACAAACACACTTGATATTATTTTCAGAGACTTGGATGCAAACCACGACCGAGAGATAGATTTTAGTGAATTTGCTGCACTAATTGCTATGGTTGCATCAGCATGTCACACCTCCTTCCATGAAGCACAGTGAATCGGTCGAGAAGTCATAGTCACAGCATGTAGCAAGTGCTAACTTTTAAAATTGTTTTATAGATGGATGTAGATTTGCTTTGCAAAATTTGTTTGTGCTGTAAAATTACCAAGACTGAAACACTAGACAGCTGTATGTATTATATGTGTCATGGTTCACGCCGCGGTCCCTGCTGCGAACTGTCAGCCTTACCGTGTCTCCCATGTCCCGGCCGCATCTTCCGCTGTCCCGGCACCTGTCTGTCCTGTAGTGGTCCCTGCCGGTAGATACAGGTCTGCCATTCTTCCTCCGGCTTCTTGACGTCCCGTGCGCCCGTAACTGCTCTGCATTTAAAGGGAGAGTGTCCCAATTTCCTGTATTGTGACCTGTGACCTCTGTCTATTTAAAGAACTTCCTGCTTTTGCTCCTGGTCAGTTTGTTAGTGAAATCCTTGAGTGTCCAGTGTTTCTATTAACTTTTGCATTAACCCTGTGCTATCCAGCGGTGCCGTTTCCTGATGTTTTACCAATCATCTATTGATATCTGCTGCTGTACTACCTCTGCTACCTGTCTGGGACTCTGCTACCAGTCTACAGCTACATCTGCTGTGACCTGTCACCTCTTCCAGTGTCCGGTGTTCTGTCCCGCACTTCGGCTACCCACCGCGAGAGTTACCATCTGCGCCCGCGGTGGGCCCAGAGGATCTGCTATATAACCCTCAGTTAGCAAACGTGATAATATGTTTGTAGATAAGATGCACTGGACCTCATTTATTAAAATTGTCTCTGTCGCCCCTAGCAACCAATCAGAGCTCAGCTTTCATTTCTTATTCTGCTAAGGGTATGTTCACATGGCTTATTTTGAGAAGTATGGATTACGCCTCCTCTCCCTGCGCATACAATACGATCGTATTGTATGCGCGGGGAGATAATTGACGTCATTTAGCGGCGAGAATAATGCATGTCTATGGGGCCGGCGGGCTTCACATGGCGTAATTGCAGCACGTATGGTACAGCCACAATTACAGCGGGTGATTTGGGGGTTGCGCTAATACGTATGTACTCCCGTGGCGTGGGGGGGAAGGCAGCCCGCTGGCCCCATTGACAGTCATTACTCGCGGCCATAAGTAATTGACATGTCACTTATCTCCCCGCGCGTACAATACGATTGTACAATTGTACGTGCGGGAAGAGGAGGCGTAATCCATAGTTCTCTATGAGAACTATGCATTACAGTAATTTCGGTGCGTATCTCGCGCAAATACAACGCGAAATGCGCGCCGAAATTTGCCCGTGTGAACATATCCTTAAAGGGGATTTGCCAAGACAGCACTTACCAAGCTCCTGTCAGCAGGGTGGGGGCGAGTGAGGAGTGAGGAATCCAAGGGAGCGTCTCAAAACTTAAGTGAAATAATAAACAGTACAAGAGTGGATTCTTAATACAGCAAGACAGCCTCAGACTGCACTGTCTACCCGGTGCCTTAAAAGCTCATTCATTTTGCCTGTCATCAGATAAGAAGTGTTTCACGCAAGCGCGGCCTGTCAGCTCCTGGGTCGTGACTAGGGAACGCATTGAGGTAACTAAGGGGGATTGAGAAATGCTGTAGCTCTGAGTTTTCACTTTTTTAATCACATATATTTAGAATAGTGATTAAATATCCATTTTGGAGGTTCCCACGTCAACATTACATGGTGGCAAAACCCCTTTAAACTCTCTTTAATGCAACCAATCAAAGATAAGCTTTAATTTTCCCACAGCAGTTTACAAAATGAAAGCTGGCCCCTGATTGGTCGCTGCTGGTAACAGAGACAGTTTAAGGTTATGTTCACATGGCAATGACTGGGACGTATTTCAGCCCGTAATTCGCGCAGGACGGCACCAATTAGGGGCTGAAATACATCCCAGTCATTATGGTAATCCACAGTTCTCATAGAAAACTATGGATTACGCCTCTCTCCCCGCTCCGACAATACACCGAGCGGGGAGAGAAGTGACGTGTCAATTATTCACGGCATATACGCACCGAGAATAATGAATGTCTATGGGGCTGGCGTGCTGCCGGCCCCGCCCCCGTACACACCGTAATTGCGGGGCGAAATACGTCCTGTAATTAAGCCGTGTGAACATAGCCTTACAGTTACTCAGTTTTGATAAATGTGTCCCAGTATAGTCAACTTTCTTCTGTACTGGACATGGCAGGCACCATCATACCACAGTATGTATCATTCAATCCACCCCAGTGTCAGACTGGGATGCTAAGGGCTCACCCTACAGCTACTTTAAATGAATGTACATGCCTCCTATAATCTGCTTCTTGCTTTTTGACTCTCTCTGTTTTTTTTCCTTTTCTGAGGATGTAAATGCAGTTATAAAACAACTGTAGTTCTACTATGCTCAGTGGCCCATTCGGGGTTTCCCCTATTCCCCTGTGGGCCAGTCGAAGCATACTTCACCCCTACAAATGCCAAATCTATAGACCTAAAATAATAAAAACCCTCTAAGACTTGCAAATTATTGTCAAGCAGTCTGGAAAATGTAACTGATGCATCTCCAGCAGTAGTCTGTATACATATACCTTATGTCAACCTCATAAGCAGTGGATCCTGCAACATTAAAGCTCTGTTCCTATGGTGGATTTCGGTGCGTAAAACGTGTATTCTGCACCAAAGTCTGTGTGCTCTCCAAATTGAAAGCTGCGTGAAAAAGCATCCTATTATATTTAGTGGGAATCCGTGGCGTCATTTCTATGACACTTTTTGCAATTCATGTCAGTCAATTTTTGTGCAGAATAATTGACGTAATTTATGTCACATGATTTCCACATGGAAACTGCATCCAAACACAGGACAATCTTTGAATATTGAACATATGCTTTTCCTGGTATGAGTAAAATCAGCCTACTAAGATTATGGGGTGGATAAATGGAACATATCCTAACTTTTTGCTTTATCCTTAAAGAAAAAAAATTACTTGGCTCGTGGTATATTGTTGAAAACATGAAAATAGAATTTCAAAAATATAATAGAAAATGCAAAAGCCTATGTTAGGAATGTAACCAAAAGAGTGTTTGGAAAGTTACGGGTAATCTCACTACTAGAGATAAAGGAGATTTATATTTGTAACTTTTATTTTGATTAACTCAAAAAATCATTTTTAAGGTCACTCCAATGCCAATGTGGACCATGACAGCTCGATTCTCACCAGCCCCACCCAGCAATCTGTCAGCTCGTTCCGTGATATGTCGAACCCGGGCCCCAGGTAAACAACATACTGTTCGACGATCCCGGTCTTTGTGGCAGATTGCCCTGTCTGTACCCCTAATTATGGAGTCCCCAACTACTAGCACCTGTCTTGCCTGCTCTGCACTCCTATTCCCCATCTTACTGGAGCAGACGGGTAGTGTCTTACTGCAGCAATGCTATTTCTGAGCTGATATCCCCCTCATCCGCCAATCTTGCAAATTTGTTGGGGTGTACCAGTTCAGGACTAGCCTCCCTGACACTCTTCCCTCTACCCTTCTTTCTAACTGTTACCCAGCTAGCTGCCTCATGTTCCTGCACCTCCATGCTACCACCCTCCCCAGTATCTACACCTGCGAGTGATTGCTCAGTGGGCAGCCGGCTCGCTTCCAAGTTGGCAATGGATCTCAGTGTTGCCACTTGCTCATTTAGATCCAGGATCCGGGCTTCTAAATGTGCAGTGTGCACACATCTTGCACAGCAGTATGCCCCCTCGAACTGTTGCTCAAGGATGGCATACATTGCACAGGTTGTGCACTGGACAGCATTGTCAAACATGGAACTCATGGGGATGTTACCAAGAAGATATACAAATACAATTATAATAAGCAGTACAATACTGTCCCCTCTAAACTCCCCAAATCTAAAGTCCCTCAATATTAAGTCCCCACACTTAAAAAGACACACTTGAAAGAAGACACACTCGCTCACTCGCTCAGATACGTAGCTTTTAAACCTTTTTCCCAAAGCTGTTTGGCTGTGCTGCAACCTCTCATCCAGGAAGCAAAATGCCTCACCAGTCCCACAAAGGTGCAATTTAAGCAAAAACAAAAAATTATTCATATTAAAGTATCTGACTGTAACAATCAAAACTGTTATGCTTATGCTATCATTGTACAGTTTCTCTATATAAAGAACTCAATACTGCTCACATCTACCTATACGGCATGGTCGTCACTGCCCTTCCCCCGGCATCTTACCTGGTCATAAATTTATTCTATTTTTCAGTGGTTCCAGCGAGCATAGATGAAAGCACAGCCTATGGTAAATAGAGTGGATACATTATAGAAAAAATTACAGCCATTGGCTGTGGTTTTGGCCGTGTATGTCCAGCCGCATTATGTGCCTTCAATGCTGAATTCACGATACAGTAGTACGTAGCACAAATTGCCATGGCTTTGCATGCAGTTATTGGACATGTTTTTACTAGTGAAACAAGTACGTAGACATGCTGATATGTAGGTATTCCCTTTTATGCAGAAAAGGGGAAAAAGAAGAACAAAAGCGTTATTATGTCAAGGTGTACTGTGCTCATCTCTGGGTTGTTTAATTTGGGAAAAAAACTCTTAACACATGTAAACCCCTGAGCGCCCCACAAAACTTACCCCACCACTGCACCAGAGGAAGGATTTTTAATATCTAGGCTATCTGAGATTTCCGGACATCAACTTCCACTGTCTAACATTCATACGTGGAGTCTGGATTAATGAGTCGTTAATTGCCGTTATAAAAATTCCATTATAGTCCATTATAAAAATGTTTATTAATGTAAAAAGGACAACGCATTTCATGCAACACAGCATTAGATAAACCCAGAGGGATTGATGAAGTGCTTTTTAGCTCATTTGATGTTCTGAGATCTCAAGCAGCCTATACACATAAACATGTTTCACCTGTAAAAAATGCATAGCAGCAATTTGAGGACTGGAAGTGCTTCATAGTTATCATATTAAGTTATCAGTTGAATCTCACTAGCTTGATGATTAATCCATGAGTTAAAAAAAATTTGATCTGGTCCACCCATCCCTATATATTTTCTCTATAGGTATATGACAATCATCATTATTAGCAATCTCGTTCCCTCTTCAACTCTCATACGCAACCATTCTTTTTTTTGTTTTGTTCTGCTGTTCCCACCCCTCAGCTTTCCTCTTAAATTTAAAAAAAAAAAAAAAATTACATATTGGGGTCCCATTACATGAGTTCTCAGTGGATTTTCAGACAGTTTTTTGAATTTAAAAAAAGACTGTAAACCCATCTGAATAACTTCAATAGAAAAAATCCGCTAGAAGGATTTTCTGTGAACTTTTTTTTAACCGCCGCGGGGCCAAAAACTTAGAAATGTTCTTCTTCCGCGGGTTTTTGGGCGGGCATGAACTGTTAATACAAAGGGGGGGCTTGTTTTCCCAAAAAACCGGGCCAGAACCGCCCCTTTTGCATTCAGAAAACGCACCTTTTTATACAATACATTCATTTTTATAGCTTGAATTGTTTGCATTTTTTTCAATGGACTTTAAGTAACCACTTTTTTTGACCCATTTTTTTTTGGTTTTTAAAAAAATTTTTGTGATTGAAGTAAAAGAATATATCCCGCAAATTTGATCAATCATCTACAAAGGCAACTGTCCAATATAATCACGTGGCTGTTATGTAACTTTTGTATTCTGTTCTTAAATTGTTTCAATAAAAATGATTGCCAAGAAAAGTCAAGCAACATATTTGAACTCTGCCTCAACAAATGTTAAAGGGGTTAATTCATCAACATTCAAGATTTCTAAGCACAGTCAATAGAGTTGGGCGAATGTTCTAACGAAGTGGATTCGTTTAGAATTTAGGAAAACTTGGTTCGGAAAAGAGTCGAACTTTGGGGTACTTCGGGGTGAACGAAAAATGTGGTTTTTAATGTAAATTGGGTGCGAGCACATGGCGCTACATGGGGCAAAGCACTGGAGAAGAAGGGCTAGCCGCATGGCTGTGGAGGTGAAACCCTCAGAGACCGGCGGGATTTAGTGACGTCACCGCACTATAAAGTCCCCCGGGGGGAACCGGGAGCCCCACTCCCCTCCTGTGCTAATCAGGGAAGGTGCGCGCTGTAGCTCTTACTGAAGAATTGATTTTTATATAGCGATTTTGTGGGGTGTTAGTTGTCTCAGAGCTGTTCTCTTAATGTTCGATTTCTTTTTTTTTGGGTATGGATCTGAAATCCCGGTGCGTCCCCTGCAGCTGCATTTTACATTCAAATTATCCAAAGTGGGATCTAAGCAAATTTTCCCTGTTGTATTCATTTAAAAAAAACACG